>JAHWFP010070025.1:0-19690 GCA_023313725.1 Lithobius niger | reverse complement strand
CTGCACTGGGCCCCTGGGGGCGATCAGTGGAATATTGTGGCCTCTTTATTTATATAAGAATTTGCTATGCAATATAATGCTGTTAAATATTGTATATAAAATTGTGTGAAAGGTTTTCCACGCATGCGTGAACCTAAATTCTCGTGCTAGGCTTTCCTTTGGTTTTTTTCTCTTCTCTACTTTTGCTCGACCAACGCGGACCGATTTAGGGTCTGCTCTTCTGGCCTTATGCAGGTCGGGCCTATTCAAAATTAGGACTACTATTCTGAAGGAAAGTCTAAAAGGTTTTTAGGCGAACGTTCAAATAACATCCACCACCGAAATGCTGTAAGTCGTGGCAAGCCTTCTAACTTCCTTCGTCCAACCATGCCATACAAATAAACTCCAGATGCAACTGATTTCCAGCCTGGACGTTTTTATTTCCAGTTTAACCAAATTTAACCAGAAGTGCGACGCCATTCGAATATAAATCCCAAATCCAACTTCCTAGTCGCACTACCGCTTCGCACGAAATTTTCAGCAAACGTCGTGACTGTGCTACTGCGATGCATGTACCGAGCGCATTACAGTTGATCTGGTCATGGAGTGGAAAGGTGCCCTGGCTATAACTCTGCCGGTCAGGGCCTGGGCAATGTAGTGTGAGAAACTACTGCCCTCCTTCTACATAAGTGAGATCTATTCTGGATGGTTTCTCGGCGTTGCGATAATCAGATGTTTCCTGATTCGAATCCCTGGGTTAGCCTCTTTTTCTATAGGTGCTTGGTTCCAGGTTGGCTCTTCTGTGTACGTCACTTTTGAAAACTGGATCAATGTAAATGCTGTGAATACTATTTTTTATATTTTTTTTTGTTTGTTTTTGTTTCCCGTGTAAGACGGTTTTGCTACTACATTCACTGAAGCCTACGTAACTCTTGGAAAAGCTGTTTACGTGTGGGACACACAAAAATAGCGAGACGGCGTGTCATTTTAATAGGCTCTTTCCTTCAAAATTGACCTGGTTTCTGTGTACAAGAAATAGGTTGCTTCAGGTGACATAAGACTCAAACACATTAATTAAAAAAAAATTACATCAGCTAAATAATCTAAGTAAACATGTGGTAAACAAGTTTTTTGTATTGCAAAGACCTGTCACAATCGTATAAAAGAGTATACAGAACGTCGATAGATAATAAACATGCAGTCATTTTGGATCCTCAGCGTTTGATTGAGGGTTGGCATAATTAGCATGGGTGGACTTGTCACCAACTTTGTTTTTAAAAGTGGGAAGCATCTTAACCCTTACGTGACTTGTTTGTTGTCTCCTCTGCTTTTGTCCGGTTGGCCAACCCACTCAATTTCTTATTTGCTTAAAATGTAATAAATTAGCCATTCGCTCATTTATAATAGCCCATCGCTGCATTCATAAATGTTTAATGAATTTTACATAATTAATGTTACGGTTTAATAAATTTTCTCTACGAATGCTTTTGTTGCGTTACTAAAAATGTTGTGTGGCTTAAACAGGACGGAAAGCCGACGGGTCAACAAGAGTTAAATAGATACAAATGCAAACCTATTTACGTTACCTTTTGGGCTTAAATGTCAGACTGTGTGAGCGAGGAATCGAACCCACGGCCTTTGAAACCAAAGGCCGAGGTCCTACTGCTGAGCCACACTGACAGGGCTTTTTTTTTTTTTTTTTTTAAAGGAAACGTCCATAAGCAACATTTAAAGGTACATGCGTCCCTGATGGCTTTCCTGTACTGCTCAGTTCTGCGACATTAGTCCAAAGGTATGTAAATGGGGTCCCGGAAAAAAATCCCTAGAAATAAAATCACCGGAAAGAAAATCCCGGTAAAATAGTCTCAGGAAAAAAGATCCCACGGAAAAACAATCCCACGGAAAATAAATCCCCAGAATAAAAATCCCAGGAATAAAAATCCCTGGAAAAATGTTACGCGAATTTCATAAGAAAAGGCTATACATGATCTGAGAATTAAAATGTAATAAAAAAAATCAAAACCATCAAATAATGTGGGTAACTGTACCTAGTAGCGTAAGTTTTGATGAGTGTACCGAAGTACGTGTAAACTACGTTTGATCTAAAATTTAATGAACTCACATCTGAAAGCTTAAGGGCCCCCGCGCACACAGCGGCCAAGCTGCGCGGCCAGGTCACTGCGGCCAACGAGAATGCTTATGGTATAGCTACACGCACTTGGCCGCAGCGGCCAGCCTGTCGGCCACAGGGCGACCATACTTGCTCCGGGTTCATTTTTCACCACGTGATCGAGAATTATCAATGAAAAACGAACATGGCCGTGCGGCACGTCGCCGTGTTTTTTGGCCGTCACGACCACTGGCCGCGCGACCTGGCCGATCAGTGCGCGGGCGCCCTAAAAGGTAAAAAGAGGAACATAAAAAAAAA
This sequence comes from Lithobius niger, assembly GCA_023313725.1. NCBI lineage: Eukaryota > Metazoa > Arthropoda > Chilopoda > Lithobiomorpha > Lithobiidae > Lithobius > Lithobius niger. Next base: position 17,283 of record JAHWFP010070025.1, on the reverse strand, counting down.
GAAACTATCTATAAACATGATAGCTTCTGTGATTGGCCATGACTTGTCTACCTTGCTCGCGCTGCTGCGCTAGCTGCGGCTATAAATTTAATACCGGGAACAACTAAAAGGATCAACACTCGCTATGCACTATACCATTTGCGCAAGGCCGTCTGGGAGAGAAGCAGCAGATTTCAGTTCTTGTGGCTCCAAGATTTAACATGGCCAAAATCTTATTTCACCAAAGCAATACTAAGAGGCACCCGTGTGAACTGGCATGGAACTGGGAAGAACGACAGGCAAAATCTACTCCAGTCGGCCTTGGCTCAACAAACAAAATGCTTTCCTTGCTTTAAGTTCGTTTAAACGCTGTAGTTTTTGCGAAGTGGCACATGCTTGACCTACCCGTTCAACAACTATCCGCATGGGAACGAGTGGTGGAACACGAGGTAGAATAGAATAGAATCTTGCAGAATACTCCTTTATTTCCCTCCTGATAATACCAGAAACAGTCTAATATTCTCTCAAGTGGGAATGTCTCTTTAATATACAGGATTTTCAGCTAAAAATTTTGGATTTTTTTCCAGTGGATTTTTATTCCGGGGATTTATTTTTCAGGGGATTGTTTTTCCGTGGGATCTTTTTTCCGGGGTCTATTTTACCGGGATTTTTTTCCGGTGATTTTTTTCCCCATGGATTTTGTTTCCGGCTCCCAAGTAAATGTTGCGAACGAAGTCATTTTCTTGTTTTTTTTTTCTTTCGTGCGAGATGATTTTGCGACATTAACTTTAACCTGTGTAAATGTTGCAAACGCTATTCTCAACGGGTCGTAAGACATACCGGAAGGATTTATGTCCCTTTAACACGTGCATAGTACATAGTAAACTTTCCACTATTTTGCCACGCCACACACCAAGTGAAAGGAATGGAACACACAAATCAAACGTGAAACAAGCTTTAAACTGGACGGAAAACCGACGTCTCTACAAGAGTTAAATAAATACAGATGCAAACCTACTTACGTTGCCTTTTGGACTTAAATGTAAGACTGCCTGAGGGCGGAATCTAACCCCAGACCTTTGAAACCAAAGGCCGAAGTCCTGCCGACGAGCCACACTGACCAAGAACAACAATAACCGAGCTGGGCTCTGTCATTGTGGCTTAGTGGTAGGACCTCGGCCTTTGGTTTCAAAGGTCGTGGGTTCCCCGCTCAGGCAGTCTGACATTTAAGTCCAAAAGGCAACGTAAATAGGTTTGCATCTGTATTTATTTAGGTTGTGTGGTCGTTAGCAGCCTCCTTCAAACTCGACTCTTTATCAAACGAATGTAGGGGTTAAAAATCTCCCGTTTTTAAACGAATCATGAAGCGGCGGGCTCACTGGGTCTGGGGCTCCCTGAAGTGGGGCTTCGCTAGTTTTATCATTTGTTTATTTGTTACTACCGTTTCTATTTCGTATCTATATTTATTACAAATAAAAACGACAAGTGTGCCATAAAAAAAAAACGGTTCACTGAAAACTTATTAACGTGTGATTAATGATGAATAATTTTCTTATTTTAGAACCAAAATCTCCGCTACCCCTTTCCCATTTACAATGACAGCGAACTTATATTCACAAAACAAGCATATATACATTACAGAAATTTAAAAGAATTTAACAATTGGTTCAGATGTTATCGTGCATGCAGACAGGCAGACAGACAAACAACACCAACACAGAATGAAAAGCTCAGCCTTTGTTCACCGCACAAGGATAGAGTTTTAGCGTTCGCTTTGCCTCGTGTACGAATGCTAGACGAGAGGTGTGAGCCTTTCTCTCCGAGAGCTTTGATAAAATAGCGGTTCGTTGAAACGGACGGAATGATATTTGGGCGGCTTTGAAGCAGACCGGTGACGGCGTCAGGACTGAATTGTTGGGGGGGGGGGGGGCGACAGAGGGCACATCTGGAAAAAGAGTGGGCCAAGGACTTTTGTTTCAAGGCTGCCGTATTAGGCACTTTTATTCCGTTTAATTCAACCGGAGCGTAACGTATGCTTCAATGCAGTGCAATATTTTTGTAAAATGCGCCCCATAAACACTTAAAAATTAGGTTACACAAAATTTATGTTGTGAAGTTGCTACAAAAATAAATAAACAAAAAAAAAATAAAGCTCATTTTAACTACATGTAATACACGTTGTGATATTGCCTATATCACCACGACCCGGCAAGGACGACGCTATAGTTTGTTCCACATTATGTTTTCAGAAAACTGACTGGATGACGACTCGTTTCCTTGCACTAAGAGTGCAAAAACATGTGGATATCACACTTGTAGACTCAACAAAGTTACTGTTAGAGTTTACGAATGGGATGTTTACAGATTTTTTGCACTCGTAGTGGAAGAAAACGTGGCATCATACAGTCAGTTTTCTGAAAACATAATGTGGAACAAAGTATAGAATCACTTTACTGTGGGGTAGCAATTTTAGCCGGGATAGGGGAGGGGGGGGGGGCGAAACGATAATTTCTCGATTTTTACTCGATAATTTCTATTTTCCCCCCCCCCCCCAAAAAAAATAATAATAAAAGTAAAAATAACACTCTTGTAATTCTCTTTTTCTCACCCAACGTTCTTAATTGTTTTCTGCACCATTTTTTGGGAATATTTTTTAATTCAGCTAAAAAAAAAAACACGATTTTACAACTCTCAAAGTAACAACTAGGCTCCATTGATGTCACCTCAAGTCCTTCTTGTCGCTGTGAAAGAAACTGCAAGTTTTTTTTAATAGGCATCCAGACGTTTCTTTGTTTATACGTTTGATTTTGATCTGATGGTGTGTGTGTGTGGGGGGGGGGGGGCGTTAGCGTCCCGGGTGCTCGGTGGAAACGCCGAAGCCCAAGCCCAAGCCCAAAACCAAGGTGGGTAGTGTGGCTATTAGCCTTAGCTTTCGCATTCTAATGCAATAATAACTAAAAATAGACTGGTAGTGGTGGAGGAGGGAGGAGGTCAATGCATATGCCACCCTTATTTATTTCGATTGGGATGAAGACCGAATCAATTTTTACCAACTGCTGCAATATACGTCAGCATCCGGGTACTGCAGTTACGTTTCGCTTCTTTGGAATTTAAGGGTAAATCTTTAGTACTGGGCAAAATTACTCCACCCGAGCGAAGCCGGATTGTTCTACTAGTTACTCTATAAAGACATGAAAACTGGCTTGAGCATCATGATTATTAAAGCAGTAATCTGGACGACCATGGTTCGAACCACGGCAGGTAATTACAATGAAATTTTTGCTATTGGAACTAGAAAAAAAACTTATTTTTAAACATATTTTTTTGGGTTGCGATGAAACGAACAATTTTAAAAAGTCGACCAAATGCTTCCGGTCTCTCTTGGCCGTTATCCTTGTTTTGGTTCCTATTGCGTGGACGGGCGTTGACACTTTTAAGGGGATATTTTTCTCATAAAGTCGACCTGTTGCCTTAGAAGCAAATCCTCCTTGGTTACTTGAACGCTCAAGAGAGCTCGACCTGTTAAAAAAAAATCGATTGTGTCAAATGTTGCGGAGTTGAACACCCTCGCAGGTGTAGCTTCGTGCGTGATGTGGAATTTCCGGTGTCGAAAAACATGTAGTGACAAATAATCAAATAAAAAAAAAAGTAGTATCGTGCAACTAAAGGGTTCTGTCCTTTTTTGGCTAAATAAGTTAAACCTAAAATTTTGTTTTGAGGAATAAAATGAAGAAGTGTCAAAAAAAAAAAACAAGCGGTGGCAGCGAACACCTAGTCATAAACGGTTTTCTGTGCACTTCCACCAATTTCGCGCAACTTCCGCTTCAATTTCTGTTTATTTTTTTTATCCCTTTTAACAAATTTTTGAACGCTGAATCTAATAGTGAGAACGTTTGTCTCTATCTGGTACCATTCCATAAACGATGGGCTCACTTGTCAGCCACTTCCGGTGACTTGTGGCCACTTCCGCTCCATATTTCCGGTTTATTTTTATACCTTTTCACTAATTTTTGGACGCTGAATCTAATGGTGAAAAGTGTTTGCTTCTATCTAGTATCGTTCCATAGACGATGGGCTAACTTGTCGGCCACTCCTGATCAAATCAAGTTTCAGCTCTATGCCTCGCATTGTTATATTTTTCTCAGATGACTGCAAACAGCCAAACTTCCCCAACTGTAAAAAGCACAAGTGGTTAGTGGTCTTGCTTATATAGTATATATAACTTTATGGTGTTAAAAGTGCAATATCTGTCAATTTTATGCATTGTTGTCCCAACGATGCTTCCTTGCTGGGTGCTCCTGGTATAGGGGCTTCCCTCCTTGATGCTCCTGGAGGGAAGCCCCTATGTTTACCAGGCCAGTTTACCGGGGGTTCACTTCGTTACCCCCCCCCCCCCATCCCCCCATGGGTTTGGTGTGGTGCGGCCCTTCGATCTTTCCGCATTGGTCAGCATCAGGCTTCCTCCTGTGTAACTATTTATGGTGACGCGTCTTTTTGCGTCGAAACAGGGGAGGGTGGAATTGGTGTATGTGTACCGAGTTATCGGCTGGAATTCAGCTACCATCTTGGGTCTGTGCTCTCGGCTTTCGTAGGAGAACTTGTTGCACATGTTGTAGCGCTTGATGTGGGCATGGATCTGGACGCATCAAGCTTTTGTGTTGTTACTGACTCTTTAGCAGGTGTGGGGTTTCTCCAGCGGTGCTTTACCTCTTTGGACGTTTCCCATCCTCTGGCTCTTGAGGTGGGGTGGAAATTATTTACGGCAAGCCAACTGGGAGTGTCAGTTACGATCGTGTGGATTAAGGCGCACAGTGGTGAGTTCGGGAACGAACTTGCTGACGAGTTGGCCAAGAGAGGCAGTTGTCAAACAAACCCAGCAGTCAGTTTTGTGGTCGGCCCGAGAGATCTCAAGCCAGCCTACTCGAGGTCCTCCTCCAGGATCTGGCAGGAACGCTGGGCTGTGGGTCCTACTGGCCGTACTCTGTTTGGGGTCCACCCTTCTGTCTCGCGGCTTGATGGTCTGTCGCGAGGCGAAGCGGGGCTCTCCCGAGACTACGGACGAGAGATGTCCAGCTTCAGGCACACCTATTTCGGCTGGGCTGGGCACGGACTCCTCTATGCAGGTGTGGAATGTCAAATGAGACTGTGGCTCATTTCCTGTTTGATTGTACGCTTTGGGTGGCGCAGCGGCACTTCGTCTTTCATGACGGGGATGAGCCTTTGGCTGTGATCTTGGGGTTCCCCCTCACGTGCAGAAGGGTAAAGTGGGATACCGTAAGGCATTGGGGTTTTGCAAGGCTATACAGGTCGTTTTACGTCAGGGGTCTCCAAACTAAGGCCCGGGGGCCAGATGCGGTCCGCGAAGCACTTTTGTCCAGCCCGTGCTTTATTTTCATTAAATGCGATTATTCAGCTATTTTATGCTTTTGAAGGTATATTTTCCTTTCTCCTGAGAAGCGATGGTTACTTTTTCGAAACAAGAAAGTTCTCGGACTTCGTTTAGGAAGGCTGATGAGCACATGCACAATTGCACATGCAGTACTTCGCATTGAAGTTTCCCCATTCAAATCTCAACATCGATTATTGCCAAGTGGGAAGTAAGCCCAAAGTTTCCAACAATGGGTAATGGGGATTTAGTGAGGAGCAATTGCAACTTTAGGGTCAGAGGTGGCAAAATATTGTTATCTTAATTAATCAGTGCCCCCACCTTGTCAACTGGGCAAGGTCACTCCTCACTACACCGGTGGGGGGGGGGGGGGTTACCGCTGGAACCCACTAGAACCAAACGAGAAAAATTCGCCCCGCGAAAGCTAAGCAACTGTGCTATACGACCCCCAGTTAGAAAAGTTTGGGGACCCCTGTTTTACGTAGTGGGTGATGGATTTTCTCCTGGACTCACTTGTTGTTCGCCCCTCTCTTGGGATTACATGGCTTTCGGGGTATTTACAGCTACTTATACACAGTGGGGTCTTCACGGTGGTTGTGTTGAGAAGTGGTATAGTTGGGATGTGTCTATTGGAGACCGTCCTCAAAGTGTTGCAGTGTTGTTGTGTTGCCATGTTGATAAGGGAGTCACACTGGTTTTGTAAATTAGTATGTTGTTAAAGCCATGTATTGTCTGAAATGTTGGTGTAGGTTAAGGTAGGATTAGTTTAGGGTGAGTGTATGGCATTTAAAGCCCGTAGTACTCAAATAAAAGTAACCTAACCTAACCTTCCTTGCATCGTTGGGACAACGATGCATAAAATTGACAAGTATTCATTTTTTCAGCAAAGAAACCATTTTTAGCCGGCCTGGCCGGGAGCCGGCAAAATGTTATTGTTATCGTTGAATCTTAGCGGGCGCCACACTAGGGTGTGTCTTAATTGAACGAGTATACGGAAGAATATAATATTTCGAAAACCTCGCGAACTTCAAAAGGAAAGAAGGAAACTTGATAGTTTCACCATCCCTTTGGCTGTCAATCAACAGATAGGCTATAGTTGACATGTTTGCAGAAGTTGCGATGTTAGCTCACACGCTCCCACAACATTTCGGAGTATAGAAGGTGAACTTTGAGTGTGGCCCCTCTTCTAGAAACTTCCTTTTTAAAATAATACACACCAGCCCACTCCTTTCCTGTATCTTACGGTTCCTTGAAACCCTGATGCAACGGGGTGACGCCGCCCGGATCGACATCTGTTCAAGTAATTTAATTGCAGATATAAAATTAAGAAGCACTTGACTTTTTGCGAGTCTGAGTTGTCGCCATCCTTGTTGCAGCAGCCTGCAGCCTGGCTGTTGTCTTACTGATAAGCTAAGTGCGGTCGACTAAGTTGTTTTGTTTCAACGACATCCTTAATCTGACATTTTAAGTGCATATCATGAGAAACGCCCCCACAACCATTAGTCGATAGCTGACGTCGTATCATGAGTGTTAGCTTACACCATTAACTTGTTGATAAGTCCTAATTTTGCTTCCATTATAAACATAATTTGTGTCCTAAAATGTGTCACAAGAAGTGACTTCAGCAAGAACTTTGATTTTTTGGTTTGTTTCAAATCGCGGTTTGTGTGTGTGTGTGTGTGGGAAGAGACAATGCAAGAACCGTTATTTGAAAGTATCCTTTTTAAATAACTAAAATATAAATAAATAAAATATTTAACAGCCAGAAAGTATGCTGTAAGGGCGGGGGAGGGAGTAAAACACACCGAGTAAAAAACACCGAGTCCTAGTTAAAAAGCTAAAAATAAAACCTAACCTAAAACGTACTTGGGTGCACGGGTAGCTGCGAGCACTGGGGCGTCAGATTCGATAGGCGTCCTAGTACCAGCTGTACATCTCTGGCTTCGTACAGACCCAGGTTCAATCCTGGCGATGGGAAGTGTATATGTACGGGTTTTTCTCCGGTTGTTTCCCGCCCGTTGCACGAGAGTTTCCTCCGGGTACTCCGGTTTCCTCCCTCATGCGGCAAAAAACAACTGTCATAATGGTGGTACTTCTTCCACTTAACATCTGCCGCCGGGGAATTTGGGTGGCCTCGAGCATCGTCTCTATATATTGTTATTATATTGTATATTATTAAAAAACCAAGGGTAAAAAAAAAAAAGGGAACGTGCTAGGCAAGTTTAATTTAAAACATTTGATAAACAGAGACAAGTCTACCTTATTTAAACTTCTTTTTAAAGGTTGACAGCGTAGTTGAGGTGACCACCGCTGATGGTAGGGAGTTCCAAACAATGACAAAACGATTTAAAAAAAAGTGTTGACACTGCTATTTGTGGTAAGCACAGACGCGTAGTTTATGACTTAAACTAGGTAAGTAGTTTATGGCTTAAAGCAAAAAAAAAATTATCTGTTTTCAAATCAACGAGATTGTGCATCAGCGAATAAGTAAGAAATGTCTTAAGACATCGCATATCAAGCGACTCTAATTTAATTGTTTAAGACGTTCTAAATAAGAAAGGTTTGTGCAACCACGAAGTTACTCGGTCCCATTTCTTTGCACAGAGCAACTACTTCAATGTCATTATTAGGTAGGGCGACCAGGCAGGGCTTGCATACTCCACCAAAGGTCGAACAAATATTTTAAAAGCCCATAATACATGAGGGTTGTTGGATTTTCTGAAAAGAAACACCACCTAATAAGATATGCCCTCTTTGTGCAAAAAATATCCAATATCCAAAATATCCGTGGAAATATCCTGACTTTTCCGGGGAGGGATGAGAAAAGGAGAAGGAAGAGGGGGAGGAAAGGGGGAGATCGCATTATCTGCTTACTGAATACGGGCATCAAGCACCAAAGGACCAAACGCCAGAGACGCCGACGGGAGGCGAGGAGAAGTCCTCACTCCAGCAAATTTAAAGTAACATTAAATCCAGTTTTTCCAGTTTTTAGTCGACATCACTGCATGGCATAAAAAAGGTAGACTTATTTATTACAAATAAAAACGTCAAGTGTGCCAAAAAAAAAAAAGGGTTATATGATTGAAGTTTCACTTTACTTGTTAAAAGGTACACGGATAAAAATTTATGATTTTAATTTAAATAATCAAATGTATAATTCCGAAAATTGCATCTGTTTAAGTACTGTTGTGCTTTAAGGAATAATTGTAATCCGTAAAGCACAGCACCACTTACAGAGATTCAATTTACTGAATTGTACAATTGATTTTTTAAATTATAAAACACCAATTTTCATCATCAAAAATCATCATCAATCTGTGTTCATTTTACTTTTAGCAAGTAAAGACGAACTTCAATCATACAACCCTTTATTAACGGCACATTTGACATTTTTGTTTGTATGCTGCTTTTTGAATAAACGTACGATATCTTGTTTCCCACCGCTTTCAACATAGGGTCTACGTTTCTAATTACAAGTGGAAAAGGAGTGGAGCAATATTTTATCATGTAATTAACCTAATGAAAGCCCTCGTATAGCCATAGCTTCTGTGGCTCGTTTTGTCCAAAATATTTGCCCGAGTCTAATTTGACCCAGAAAAGTGCGGAAGTCCTTAAATAAAAGGCTCCGAGGTACAAATTAGTAGGTGTGGTCGCTGCTTTGAAATCGGATTTTAATCACACTACGTTTCGCCGATGGAACCATTTTAGGCTAGTCAATTTACGCGCATACCTAGAAGTAATTGTAATAGAAGTAAACTTTGCTGTTTTCTGACCCAGAAAGACTTGCTGAACAACATACTAAAAGTCTAGAAAGTCTGGCAGCTGACACGAAAACCCAAAAGAATAGTCTGCACAATTGCTCATTGCTGATTGTGTACATGTATGGTGTGTGTAATCCAATTCTGAATGATGCCACCTTGGCACCCTTGGGAAATTCAAGATGGCGTCCATAAATTTAGACAAAAAAAACGTTTTTTTTTCTTCTAGCGTCTAAACCGTTCATCCGATTGAAAATTAACTGTTACCAATTATTTTTAGAATAAAATATCCTTCAAAAAAGGTTCTATTCATATTTTTGATAAAATTAATCGTTCTTGCCGAAATTCCTTATTTAAGTTATTTTAGGCCATTTCCTCATCTTACCTACGCTAACTACGTTGTAGCGCTGTGGTTTTCGCTCCATTTATTCACAAGTTCCATCTTTAAACTGCTGCCCTACCCGTTCTCATACGGATAAATGGACGTGATTAGGCTTAAATGAAAGATGTTTCTAATTGTTGGAGCGCATATCTGTTCTCATTGTCGGCCGCTCGCCCTTTTTCTTTGCTACCGTGGCATATACATCTTCATCTTTCGTCTAAGCCTAATCACGTCTATTTATCCGAATTAGAACGGGTACTGCAGCTGTTTAAAGTCAGGAATTATAACACACATTATGCACTGTTGTATGTAAGATGCGTAAACTGCCAAAAATCATTTAAATAAGGAATTTCGGCAAGAAGGATTAATTTTTACCAAAAACATGAATAGAAGCTTTTTTGCAGGAAATTTCTTTCTAAACATAATTGGTAACCGATTAACTTTCACTCGGATGAACGGTTAGAGCTAAAAACAAAAAAAACGGATTTTTTTCTGTCATTTTTGGACATTTTGAATTCCCCAAGGGTGCCAAGTGGTATCATTATGCTTTGGAGTAGGGTCATATAGTAGAACATCTCTGCGCAAAAACATTTTGTGCAGACAGTTTTTTCAGGGTAGGACAAAAATCAGCATTTGGTAGCTGGACTAAAAAAAAATCTAAGTGGCGGAAGAGGTCTAAAATAGCCGCCATCTTGAAAAAATTGCTTCCGTTTGTTGTTTTTCGCATATATCTCGTTACTCGTCACTCCTAAAACAATATTGACTCTGAACAAAATTAAAGTACACAAAATTTACTACAAAACATGTTCTATTTACTTTTTCTCTTGGAACAATGGTTTGGTTGATATGAAGCATTTCAACTGTTATTATCGCTAAAAATAAGTCTTTGTTGTGTTACTACATAAATGTTAATGTTAAACATAATATTGCACATATTAATGTTAATGTTATGGTATTAACACACGTAACTGTTCTGAACATCTTTAGCTGGATGTTTGTTCTAATTTCTCGGAAAGGAACTTTCTTTAACTGATGGGTTTCAATCAGTAAGTTATCGATATAATAGGCTAATCAATTTCCCTGAACTAATTGTAAGAGAAATAAACTTTGCTGTTTCTGACCCAGAAAGACATGCTGAATAACATACTAAACATCTAGAAAAATATAAGTGGCCGAAGAGGTCTAAAATAGCCACCATCTGGGGGGGGTGGGGGGGGGGGGAGGGATGATTTAACCCCCAAAAAAAGTTTTTTGTTGTTGTTGCTGTAACTCCTTAACCGTCAACAAATCGAAAAAAATAATGTGAAACGAAAACGTTCAGGACACATTTCTGTACAGGAAATGTAATTTACATTTTTTACGTATAAGCAGCCTTAAACCCGAAAATAGTTTTGATTCGCGTGAACGCTCCTTTTTCAATTGGTTGTTGTAGTAATTTTCGTGTTCAAAGTGCTCTTGAAAGCCCTCTAATTTTGTATTCTTTAATTTTGTTCAGAATCGGTTTTGTCGTAGGAGTGAAGAGTGACGAGATATATGCGAAAAACAACAACCGGAAGCCATTTTTTCAATATGGCGGCTATTTTAGACCTCTTCCGCCACTTAGGTTTTTCTAGACTTTTAGTATGTTTTTCAGCAGGTCTTTCTGAGTTAGAAACAGCAAAGTTTACTTCTATTACAATTAGTTCCGGGTTTCGTAGTTTTTTTTTCACTTGGATTGACTTGCCTATTTTTGTCACCAACTGGGTGTAACGTAACGAAATATAAAAAAATAAAAAAATAAATAATTTTTTCAGGCTTACATAAAGACGAGAGAAGGATTCTGTACGGTGTAAACCATGGGCAAATCGTGCGATTTTTCACTTGTTCCCTCCACCTGGTACATACTTATTCCAATTCACTTAAAATAAAAATTCCCCCCCCCCCCCTCCCAGCTTCAACTGAATACAGCGAACACTTTCTAAAGTAATGTGATAGGTCACTGAAGCGTCACGTCACTTCATGCCATTGACGATGGAGTACCGGCAAATACAAAAATTGGCGTTATGTGATAACCTAATAATAAAAAAATGTTTTATAAATGAGCTAAAAAAAATTAAATCGGAGTTGTGGGGGATATAAATATCCAGTGGCGTCATCCACATTTGACATCATTGCGACATTGACTTAGGTTAGAGTTAGACTTTTGCAGAGCCACAGGCCGTTTTACTTGATTGCTCTCCCCCCCCCCCCCTCGTTTGGATTAGTACATTGTTTGGGGTTTCAGTGCGCGGTTAGGTGCGGTTGTTTGGTTGTTTGGTTTTCAACGGTTGTTTGGTTTTCGAGTTGTTATAGTTTTAAGTTAGGTTAAGCTAGTTAAGTATAGGTTAGTTCTGAGCGTACGACCTTTGGGGGTCTTTCAGCTCAATAAATTCAAAGTCAACATCCAGTGTCACCAGTATTGTCTGGAAATGTTGGTGTAGGTTAAGGTAGTATTAGATTATATTAGGGTGAGTCTAAGGCCTTTAGTCCTGATATAAAAGTAACCCAACCTAACATAGATCTTCTTGAAAAAAAAGGTAGAAAAGTAAAGGTAGTTACTGATATACATGATCACCATCGTCTATCGATCACATGTTATTAATGGGAAAGTAGTAATAAAGTGTACCATGCCACGATGCAATGGTGGACTTCCGGTGTCATAGCCCGTTTCCGGTCTACAGGTTCAGATTCGGTTTCTGTTAGCTATGTTGTAAAGATAGACAACAGTGCTCCATGCGCGTTTTGATGCTAGGTTTTGATTACTGACATTGGATCTTGTATACATGGGAATGTAGATAGGGCAAATTCCGAAAAAAAATTACCGCACACTTTCACAATCAAGACGACAGCTTTGTCCAGCGAATTTTCGATAGCTTGAGCTGACATCATCTTCTGGCCTCAAGGATATATTTCGGACTTTCTACATGAAATTCAAATGCGATAGTTCGTCAAACTGGAGTGGAAAATGTAGAAAGTCCGAGTTATATCCTTGAGGCCCGAAGAAGATAGCAGCTCAAGCTATCGAAAATTCGCTGGACAAAGCTGTTGTCTTGATTGTGAAAGTGTGCGGTAATTTTTTTCCGGAATTTGCCCTAATCTACATTCCCATGTACCAAGATCCAATGTCAGTAATCAAAACCTAGCATCAAAACGCTCATTGAGCACTGTTGTCTATCTTTACAACATAGCTAACAGAAACCGAATCTGAACCTGTAGACCGGAAACGCCATGACACCGGAAGTCCACCATTGCATCCTGGTATGGTACACTTTATTACTACTTTCCCATTAATTCATAATTTCATAATTTCCTGTCTTGTCCGGAATTTTTTTCGGAATTTTTTCCGAGTTTTGTATACATTATGGTGTTTCACAGTACGAAATTAACGATGTTTTTAAAGATAGGGCAAAAAAAAAACAAAAAAAACATGGCAGACTAGGGCGCTTTAAGAGGGCACCAAACCACTGGCCGTATGCGAATATTCCGGACTAGCTCGATGGCAGAAAGGTTCTATAGAATTTCTACAAAAAACAGTTCTTTTGAAGCTCTTTAGAATTTTCTACAGAATTTCTTTAGGAATTGGCCCATTTTTCTAAAGAATTTCTAGTTGCTTGTGCGCCCTGCCAACTCCTGCCTAAACACAGAAGTTGGCCGAGCGCCAACAGCTGAGTAGAGAGCTGCCTCTTTGTTCAAACGGCTTGCACGTGTTAGCCAGTCACGTGACGTAAATTCTGAAGGGGATTCCCCCTCTCTGGCGGGTATAAAACCGGACCAGATTGGACGAATCTTGAGTTGGTGTTGGAGAGACTAGTCGAAAGATTGCTCTCGCTTGACTCTGCTCCCGCTAAACCAAGCTGCAACTTGAGTTACAGTGCCTAATTCGTGTTACTCTGTGCACAGTCCCCTAGCTGTGCAGTAACGGGTGTATTGGGTTAAAGATTATTCTTGCATTCAATCGTCCACTCCCCGAGTAGTTATACTCATTCCGCGCACGATGGATGTATAGTGCTAAATTATTATTTTTATTTCCTTTTATATGGTTTTGTACTGTTGTTGCTGTTGTACGTTTGGCTGGGTCGGTAACTTGGCTTTTCACCAAAGATTGGAGGCGTGGTAGGGGAGAGGAAGTTAAGTTGAAATTGGCACATTGTTGCCACAACTAACAATTTCCTCTGTGCGGCGATCATCTTACCGGCAAGTCTTAAATGAAGTCATGCACGAAGAACAGTTATTTTTCAACGTTTAGGCCACACCTACTGAGAACTGGGAAACAACCACGGGCGGAACAAAACCCCGGCGAAGCCGGGTACAACTGCTATTGAGTAAAAGCTTCAACACTCCTCTGTCGTTAAGGAAAATTTTTTTTAATGATTTTGGCCGTACCGTATGTATACTTGGTGAATCTCATACTTAAAAGAACGTACACGAAAAAGAACGAGTAAACGTATGCCAGGAAATTATAAAGTATGGAGTGTTGAATAGCACTAACAAACATAAAACAAGCCGGAAAAAAACGTATGTAGTAATTTAATTAAAACCTCGACATTTCGAGTTTAACCAAACTCATTGTGAAGGAAAAAATATAACGCCTAAAACTGCAAAGTTATATTAAAATTAGGAAGTGGAAGAAATTCGAATGTCCCTTATTGACAGTCACAACTCCCGGGACACACAGTCAGCAAAATTTCGGACAAACCGAACAACAAAGAAAACTAATTAGTTACAAGGTTTGATCTCAACCTAACATATGTTAAAATCGAAATTTTGACGGTTAGTATCTCCGGCGTCAGTAAACATTTTTGATTAAATTTGGTATGTACGCTGTGCCGCAATTAGGGCTGGTGCAAAGGGAACCCGGGCCCAGGAGACAGGGGGCTCAGAATTCACCAGTTGGGGTGCCCAATTAAGACAAAATTCACTACGTTTTGGTAGAGGTTGGTTGTCATTTTACCCCTAAATTTGTTTACTTGTTGAGGACGGCCCAACATTTTGCCATTGCACCCCTCCTTGCAAAACGACACTCTACGTATGCTTTGTTGGACTTGGTCTATAAGCATGCCAAAATTCATTAATGTCCGCCGAAGCGAATCGAAGATAATGGACCTGAATTGAAACCATGCAATTTGTTTTTTTGGCTTCTTCTTGTTGGCACGACACGTTTCTATACGCTCTCCACAGATCATATTCTATTTGTCCTATAACGCTGGTTCTTAGCTCATTTTACAGGTATTGCTCTGTAGATGTGCCCTTTCCATAAGGCCTTTCTAATTGGTCAAGTGGTTCAGGGGTTATAGGGAACTCTAAACGACCAGATTAATTGTTTTACTTTTGTTTTAAACATTGCTGTTCTGCATCAATGCCAATCACTAAGAAATTGATCAATTCAAAACTTTAAAACAAGCTAATCTAAACTTCATGGTACGCCGAAGTAGCACGAATTAGAAAACAAAAACGAACTCGTTTGATGCTTGAGGTAAGATTTAACTGATCCAAAGTCAAAACAGCAAAAGAAAACAAATCAATTTTTCTTGTAAGGTTGCAGATACTGCAGTGTTGCTGTACTGTTTAGTCCACGTGAAACCTTACTGCTGCATCCAACCATTATACACGTAAATACAATTAAAGCCAGAGCCCAAATTTCAAAACTTTCATGCCCGATGCAAAGGAAGAAAAATGTAAGGCTACTCACTCTACTATTTTCTTGGCTAAATTTTTCCGTGTTCTTCATTCATGTCGTCAACTTTCCGTTCATCATCCTACTGATGACACATGTATCATTTTTCAAGATTTTCAAGCATTTTTCCAGGCACGGAACTTCATCATTACTTTCCAGGACATTTCCAGATTTTCAAGTACTCGCACGAACCCTGCATTACCTGTAAAACACATTAAGATGATTACTTTTTGAACATTTCCCAGCGATGTTTTTTAGCCAAGTAGAAAGCACTAATCCTTAACTGATGTAGGTGAGTAAGAGTGAAAATGGTAAAAACATTTGAGTGCAGCAGACAGGTTTCACGTGGACTAAACAGCACAGCAACACTGCAGATATATATGAAACCTTACAGAAAAGTTTATTTGTGTTTTAACTTTTAACTTCGCATCAGTTAAACCTTACCTTAAGGATCAAACGAGTTCGTTTTTGTTTTCTAATAGTATTTAGGACCACAACAGTCGAGGCTTAGTTAAGATCCCTTACAATTACATTTTCTTTATGGTTCGATTTTATCCGAAATGTTGTTGACTGCGTGTCCGGGAGTTCTGACTACCGAGGGACATGGCATTTTTCTTCTTTGCACTTTTTGTGTGATGTTGCCATTTTAGGCCTTCTTTCTTACTCTTAGTAATGAGTTTGGATAACCTCTTAAGGTCGAGGTATGAATTAAATTCCTACATGCGTTTTTTTGGCTTTTTTATGTTTACAATAATGTAACTCAAGTACTTCTAAATCGTTTTCTCAATTTATGAACAAAACTACGTGTGACTGATTCATAATATTTAAATACAGGTAGTACACAAATTTAAAAAAAAAACGACGTTCGGCTAAATCAGAACCTTTTTCTAGTATCATGAGAAAAATAAAAGGATAAAATCCCTTCCTAATCACATCCTTGGAAACGGTTCCGATTTTCGAGCAGAACGTCGAAACGTATTTTATTGATATTGTTGTACGCTATGTTACGAATTCAGTTGTAATAATAATACTATTATCAACCCCACGATAATAATAATAATAATAATAATAATAATAATAATAATAAATTCATCCATTAACAGAAGGGAAATGTCAGGGCAAACTGAATTGCCACTTACATCACGTCCACTTTTAAAAAAGTATAGTTGAATACAACTACCGTCCAAAGACAGTAATTACGAATTTCATCAGTACTATGGTCTAAAAGTCTGGTTTTAAAAATCGTGATGGTATCAGCCTTAACGACCTCTTATGGAAGAGAGTTCCAAAGTCGTCCTGCACGCAGGAGGAAGAAGTTAAGTGTACAGTTTAATTCAGCCTTGCGCCAATCGAAGTGCCACCTATGACCACGTATATGTATGTCTGCTTTGCAGGTAATTAATGGCGGCCCATCACCCTGGCACGGATTGCGTCGCACCAGTGAATAGCAAGTGTGCAGATCGATCTGACGATGCCTAAAAAATAGACTCTCCAGTGATAATGCAGCCAAGCGTTCAGCATACGATAAATGTCGCGTCCCTAGCAAGTATTTTGTAAATCGTCGTTGTACACGCTCAATTTTTCTAATATCAGTTAACAAGTACGGTGACCAAATGAGTGAGTTTTACAGTATTCGAGTTCTTCACTGCTTTATTTTTACTTTGCATATGCCGGACTCCAGGCCCCCCCCCCCAGTTGGTGAATTTTTGCAGTACAAGATGCATCCATCCTCCTCGCACGGAATTTGAAAAGACTGGACCTCAGCTTGGTTTATAAAGCCGAAAGGTTTGTGATACTGGTTCGACTGTAAGGCAAGGTTTGTTTCAACTGCTGCCAACGGCTATACAGATTAAAAGAAACGGAGAGGTGAGGCTGCTAATTATTTGGTCAAACGATGTATGACATTCACTTCAGGATCACTGTTTTGCTCCTCGTTCTGCGCGTATACTTCCGGATAAGATGTAAAAAAAACTATGACGACAAACGCACTTGCAGCTAAAACACAAACTTATATTTCGACACCTTTGTTTGGCGGGCCTTCATCAGAATGGCTATATAGGTAAAAAATGTGAAAACAACTAACATT
>JAHWFP010070007.1:0-10956 GCA_023313725.1 Lithobius niger | reverse complement strand
CCGGAAGCTGGGTGCCTGTTGCTCCCAAGTTAAGGCCAGCTGGGAGTAAAGGCGCCCGTAACAGAACTGATGTTAGTCAAAGCAGCAGTAAAATCTCAAAATAGCGTCCGAAGAAAACAGTTGGGAGACGTATTTCATCCTCTTCCACGCAAACTGTCAAAAATTTGCCAGTTTTCCTTCTTATTGTGAGATTGTGCGTCTTTATTTTGGTGCTTTGATTTTCTGAATTCTCGCGGTGTAATGTGTTCTATTTACATTTTCAAAGAACAAATACTTCGTGTAATTTACCAGAATACTCTTTATGCAATGTTCAGAAAAAATGCGGTTTGCAAGGCTCAAATTACTTGGCAACAATGGAGCAATTTGCTCTTGCAAACCTCCAAATAGCACCCAGCTTATATCCTATGGACCCTAAAATTTCCTCTCACCAAAACACAAAAGTGACTTTCGAAAAATATAATCGTCATCCTTAATCCTAAGGTTGTCTAAGAGCATGTTTTCCTTCCATAAAATACTAATTCAGTGAAATGTAATAAAGTAGCTAACAATCAACAAGAGCAGCAACTGCAAGCAAGTATCTGTAAACAGCTACTTTGAGCGCAACAATAATTAAGAATTAAGATTTGGAGTCAAACTGTGACGAAGACAATGCCCACCAACATTACCGTGCAAAACACAAAGTGTGCAATTTACAGAAGAAGTTTTGTTAGATTTACAGCATCCTTCCAATTTAGTGGGAGCAAAGGTTTGTGCTCAGAAAAAAGCCCACTTTTACCTAAGGGGAGGTCAAAATTGGTTTCTATTGCCTAACCAAAAATATACACTACCTGTAAATTTCAATGCATTCAGTTCCTGGATGCTCCTTATCTGTCTTGAGGTTTTTCGCTTTCTAGATACGGCCAGCAACACAAGTCCACTGCGCATGCGTCATGCGCAGCCCTCCCATAAAAGCATTCGGCCCGAGTGTGGTCGCCATCTTTATTTCCTCTCGATAAATCGTGGTGATGACGGGACGTTGGGTGGGTTTACAGGTAGTATATATTTTCAGTTAGGCAATAGAAACCAATTTTGACCTCCCCAGGTAAAATTGGACTTTCTACGTGCCGTTTACGAAAATATCTACTACCTGTAAATTTCATTGCATTTACAGTTGACCTCTTCAATATATGATGGCAGGTCGGGTTGGCAAAATAAAGATTATTTTTATCCCAATAACATTTTTAAAATTATAGCGATAATCGATATCTCGATAAAACAAATTTTAAGGCTGAAATAATCATTTAATTTTGTGAATTAAAGAAAACCTTAGTTGTAGCCTACAGTGCAACCTACACGAATGTTAATTGTGTGGCCTCGCCATTTGGCCAGTAGACAGTTGTGCTGCTACTTTTGTGCATTAAAATAACTAATGAGCTAAAGTGGCTAGCAACAGTTTTGTGCAGCATTTGACTGGAGAGCCCTTGTAATTCTGCAAGCGACGCCGCAAACCATTTGTTTCCAGCTATTACAGCTGCCGAGATACGACAATTTAAGCATTGGGGTTTGCACGATAATTCGATAAATCAAAAACGTGCGATACGATAATCGACGAAAATTTTTATCGCGATATTATCGAATTATCGTGCCAACCCTAGTGATGGGCACGACACGACAGGTTACCCTGGGTTGCGAGCTGGCTCCCCCACAAAGTTTCACAAACTTCGCACTTTGTTGTAAAGAAACAGGAGTGGAAAATCGTTCGTCGGAAGTGGCGGTTCGGTTGGGAGAGATACAGGTCTTGCTTCTCTCTTCAGGAGGTCTTCGTTTGTTATTTAGTGCTTAAGAGGTTGGACTACATATCTGGCTAATGACAACGAGTCCCACAGACAGTGTAGCCCATTAAGTTTCTTTGACATGCCTTTGAGAAAGTGATTTGAGAGGGCAGTCTAGCGTCTTCATGATGTATCTTGGAGGTTTTCAGTAATGGGGACGTGGCAGGGTTGCCAGAGGTCCTTACACACAAAAATATCGAAATTATCGACCATCCATCGTAAAAATATCGACCGAATATCTATTGAATAAGACCTCGTCACACATACACGAACTGAAAAAATGAAAAACCGCAAATGCAAGCAACAGTCACCAGATACGTGATAACGTTTGGTCTACGATTATCGAAAAAACAAAACAATTGGTTTGTACGGCTGATTCCTTCCTCCCACCCCCCTCCAAATAAAGTTCTAAACCTGGCTCGTTAAAATTAAAAGTTTCTTTTTTTTTTTATCACAGCTTCTGATTACAGGGAACGAAATATCCCTCCACCCCCCCCCCGCAAAATATAATAAAAAAAGGGTGGGGGCGCAATGGTACTTCCGGTAGCGGTAAAGCGAAAATGTGAGGCACCATTCATGCTGTAGAGCAACTCGAAGAGTTCGTTTTTCGAAGTGAAACCGGAAGTTCACGTTTTATACCTGCTTTCGCGTGGAGACCACGACAAATCGCCAATATTAAAAAAAATAAATACGATAATGTGACTTTTTACAATATATATATTTCAAAACTTAATTTTATCGATATAACAGAACTTTATCGACTTTTAACGACTTGGAAAGAAAATAACGACCAATTCGATAATTATCGACCAACTGGTAAGCCTGGGGACGTGGCTGTGGAGTGCCTATGAAGTCTCAAGTGCCCTGAGTTTGTAGATAACCATGTTGATCCAATTTGTGATTGTTTTGGTCACGCTGGCTCCTTTGGAGAATGGTAGAGAAAGGCGATTTGGCCTCTTCGACAATTACCAGTTTGTATAATTGAAGGTTAGGCGTTAGGTTCGATCTAGACATATTCTTCTTTTCAGGTTTGTCACCAATGAAGTTTGAGAGCGCTGAAATGATGATGGGCTTCAAGGTTTCAGAGGGTCTTTGCATCTTGATTTGAAGTCCAGACGCGATTTTGGGTGGATGAATTTGTAAAATCAAAGATGATTTTGAAACACATGCAGTGGTGGTAAAGGGACCCCAGATGGTGTGGTCTGTTTCTTGTCTTAACGTGTTCCTGAAAAAGTGGATGGTGAAGAAGGAAAGACTTTGTTAGGGTGTGGCCCATGACTTTGGCATATCAGGGAGGTCACACTAATGTTGGGCGGTACCAGAAATATTTTAGTCAGTGCCGGTAACAACCTTAGTACCCCGGCACTCGGGTTTCTCCAGTACTTACGAATGAGGAGATATCTGGTATTACGATGTTGTGGTGCCAACCAATTTTATTGAAAAATGTGTTTTGTTGATAGAGTTCGGTATTTTAACAATGCGCGGTATTTGACAACACTAGTAGGCAGTGTCCAGAATTCTTGAGTTGTGGCCAATGTCAATGTTGGGAGATTTTGTGGTTGCGAATGGATGTTGATTTTTTTCTTCTAAATGTCGGCTTCGAAGAGTAACAGGACAGTTCATCTTGCTTGCTGTGAGGGCAGGTCCTAGCCTAGATGAAGTCGTCTAAGACATGTTTCGTTGGTGAGGTAGACAAGTAGACAATATCATGCCGCGAATGATGATGGATCTGAGTAGCAGGGTGTTATGGTGAGGTTCAGGTGGCTGGTTGGGCGTGAAGAGTTTGAGATGATCAGCAGAGAAGAGCAAGAGATTGGAGGAACTGTTGACCAGGTCAAATGATTGGCGTTGGTGTGAGCAATGAATGTCATTTTGATGAAGGTGACATTTTGTTAAGTTGTTGTCATGGTGAATTTGTGGTCATGGCAGTGATTTCTAGTCGGTGGGTGGAGTCATGATGAAAACCGTCGTTCGGTGAAGGCTTTGGATGGGACCAGAAGCAGACCTGGCTGTTTTCCAAGTTTGGAGTTCCATTTGGCCGAAGGTTTTAAGGCATCTTTTCAGCTGAGAACGTAGGGCCAATGATGAGCTGTGAACAATCATTGTCTGGGTTTCATGACGGAACCCAAAGAGACAACTGCAGGCGGACGAAAAACAGTAATGTCAACGTGACTGGATGGCGTCAACCGGCTGGAGCTTCAGTAGGAGCTGACGGAGCTATTCAGGAAGCTGCAGATGAAGATGGGTGAAGCGATTGGCCGCGTTGAAGCTTCATGCGGTAAGCTGAGATCGGACCGGAAGTCGACCTATCTGCTCTCGTTGAATGGTGAGGTGAGCAGTTTTGTGCTTCATGTGTTAGCATGGAAAATCCTGATGAATTTCCTTTCGGAGAAAGATCTTCTTTAGAATTATTATTTTCGGTGAAGTCAATTCCCGACAAGGATGCTGCGTGTTGGCTGGCGCGTAAAGCCATGTCAAGATGGTCGTCGGGTCAAAGAGCTGCATGGGTAGCTGCAGGTGAGGGGCGGTGAGTTGGTGGTGATACAGCCGGTGTTCCCAAATGACTCCCGGGTGAACGACGGGACCATGGCTAAAGGACATTCTCCTGGCTGGTGAAGTTTTTTTGCAAAGTGCAGTTTTTGAAGCTGAAATTGCGATAGCAGGAGCAATGATGTTTTTTTCCGAACGAAAGGTTCACGGGGCAAAAAATCTTCCTTCACGCGAAAATCTTCTACTGGTGAAAGATCTTCTTCCAGGTGAAAGATCCTTTAACGAGCGAAGATCATCTTTTAGACGAAAATTTTCCTTCCAGGTGAAGATCAAGTTTGGATGAAAAATCTTCTTTAGGCGAAAGAACAATCTTATTAAGATCTTCTTCCAGCAAAAAAACTTCTTACAGGCGAAAGATTTCATTCAGGTGAAAGATGTTCTTTCAGGCGAAGGATATTCTCACAGGTGGAAGATCTTCTGGTGAAAGAATTACTTTCAGGCAAAAGATCTTCTTCCAGGTGAAGGTCTTCTCACAGGCGAAAGATTTCCTTTAGGCGAAAGATCTTCTTTCAGGCGAAGGATCTTGTCACAGGCGAAAGATTTCCTTCAGGTGAAAGATCTTCTTTTAGGCCGAAGATTTTCTTGTAAGTGAAAGATCTTATCTTAGGGGAAAAAACTCCTACAGGCGAGAGATCTCCTCTTCGGCGAAAGATTTCCTTTAGGTGAAAGATCTGCTTTCAGGCAAAAGATCTTCCTACAGGTGAAAGATCATCAGACCGGCGAAAGATCTTCTCTCAGGCGAAAGATATTCTTGTAGGTGAAGATCTTCTATTTGGCGGAAAATCTCCTACAGGCGAGAGATCATCTTCGGGCTTCCTAAAGGTGAAAGATCTTCTTTCAGGCAAAGGATTGGAAGCCGGGAGCGGTGATGAGAACCGGAGGGAAGCGGGTGGCTGCCTTGTGTAGAATGCAGTGGCAAGGAGGCTGGCCAAGGACTGGGCAGCGGGACGGTTACTGCGTGATGATGTAAGAGAACAGGCAGGCCATCATGGTCGGGAGGCAAACGAAGGTTGGCTCTTCGGAATTCATTAGCTGACACTCGGCAAGGTTGCAGGTGGTGACAGGTGAGGGCACGCAGGGCTGAGAAAACAGTTAGTGAGCGGCTGAAGTCAGCAAGGAATGAAGGCTTTAGCAGCAGCGATGGCTGGTGAAGGACAGCAGGCCTGACGGAACGGGAGTGAGGGTCAGACGGAGCAGATACAGAATGCTGTTAGCCGTTGAATTCAATCGATCCATGAGGCCAGATTGTTCATTGATGTGCAGTGGCGAAAGAGTGAAAAATCGTGACTGGATGCCATCTTGGAAGTGTCGACTGAAAGATATTCTTTGACGAAAGAATGTAAGATGATAGAACACCATCTTGGATGGAGGGCGAAAGATTATCTTTCAAAGAGAGATGCAGGCAAAAAAAAGAGAAAGCTGATGGGACGAAATTTTAGAAGTGTCAAGTAAAAGATCTTTGACGAAAGATACAGGCGAAAGAACGAAAGATGATTGGACACCATCTTGGGTGCCGGGCGAAAGATTATCTTTCGACGAGAGATGCGGGAAAAGCTTGCAGGAAGAAGGGTCAACAGAGAAGCATTTTCAAGGTGATGAGTCTTTTTTCATGTGAGGGGTCTTCCGAGTGAAAGATGAAGCTGAATGGAAGGAGCGAAGCATCTTTGACGAGAGCTTGAGGAAAAGAGATGGCGGCCGCGCCCGGGCTGCACGCTTTTATAGTGGGGTTGGCTGGATCTAGAGAGCGAAAAACCTCATGACTGATAAGGAGCATCCAGGAACAGAATGCATTGAAATTAACAGGTTGTAAATATTTTCGTAAACAGCACATAGAAGTTGTAATTCGAGGCTTGGGAATTACAGGAGTATTTTCATTTTGGTAATTATTTGTCGGTGTAAGTCTACCTGTGAGCACAGCTCATAAAAGAGTCAATCAATTAGCCGTATTATTTAAGACAAACAAAGAAAAAACTCTAGGTTTTAATAAGTGCAGTAGCAATGATGCAACAAAGTTTTGATTGCAATACAATAAATTGTAATGCCTGCTTTTACAAAATCGGACACCCTTAGCAGGTTAACTACAGTGAAGCACGTAAAAGAAAAGCATTAAATATGTGTTTACCTCATTCTGGGCTACAAACTTGGCAGTGGCAACAATTTTAAGATGCTGATTTCTATTGCATTCATCACAAAAACCATTTCTGGAAGGAAACACTTCTGTCCAAGGTTTGTTTCCCGAAACAGGGAAGTTCAGGGACTCGTCATACTGAGCTGGAATTGGCTTGTTGTAGCCACCATCCTAAAACCAAAATTATAACATGAATGAAAACAAAGTTTGACGAAATTCATTTTCTTCTCCAGCACTTATTTTACTTGCAAGTTTACGAGCGCAAAAAAAAAAACCCAAACAAGGTCTGTGGGACATTCTCAGAAATGTTGCAAGTTCCCACAGTGGAAGTCCATGGAAATTAAGGAAAGCGGAGAATGTTCGTAGGAAAATTACGCTTTTAAGAAGTTTACACACACCTGCAGACTATGGATAGACCAACACAGCCATACGCTAAATATAATATATATGAATATCATATATACAATACTGTATCCCAAACCCAGACGTCACAAATCAGCCAAGCCAAACGTGCAAGATAGTTCAATTTTGTAAAGGTAAATTAAAGGAGTCGGCATTAAAATCCACACTAATGGTATTTAAAAATGTACTGTACTTAAACAATTATTCACCAAATACAGAACAGCCTAGTAGCTAAAAAGTATCTGTAGTCAAATCCATTGCCAGACACTCCAAACTACAAAGTTTTATTTTGTCGTCTTGGACTTCACAGATTTGCAACGACCTCACCAATAATTTTTCTGAAACACATACAGATTTTTATAAAAAAATTAACAATTACCTTCAAAAGAGCAGAATTTCTACATTTTACGCACTTCTGGATGTGCGAATTAGCAGAGACGAAGATGGAAAGATTGTGTATGACCGTATAAAAAGCCTACGGCAAACAGAAGATTCACTCCCTATATATAAGTCTGGCCATCCAAAAAAGCAATTAATGGCGATTTCGAGGAATGAATTTATTAGGTTAGTCACAAATTTTAGTACTGTTGAGCGAGCAAGGCCACACCTCCAGGAAGCTAGTTGAGTAAGCTTATTATGAGGGCAGTGAGAAGTGTTCGAAGACATAATGATGTGAAAGAAATTCCACCCAAAGAAGAAATTCAAGAAAGACCGAGAGAGATGTTGACATTTCGTAAGGGAGTAAGCTGCCCCATTCGGGATACTCTTAGGAAGAAGAATGGCTTTGACATGTATTTCAAGAACTAAGAAAGAGAGGGCTAAGGCAGAGAGTGATGGAATGAAAAACGTCAAGCCAAGACAGGTCCAGACACAAAAGTCGAAAGATGGACAGACTCTTGGGAGGTTCAACACTATAGGAGTTTTCGTGAACCGTGCAAAAACTGCGATTCGGTTTATATTGGCGAGACCAGGAAAGGTGTTAGGAAAGCGGCATGGCCAACATATGAAAAATGTGCGAAATGGGGCTGTTGATAACGGCTAGGGATCGGCCGATAGACGAGTTTTTACCGATCCGATACCGATGAAGGGCAAACCGATAAGATCCGATACGATAACGATAATAATATTATTAAAAAGAACATTTTGCCGGCCCCCAGCCTGGCCGGCTAAATATGGTTTCTTTTTGCCTAAAACATACTTAACCTGGTAATTTTAGCATTACATTCCTCGAATGTGATGTTCCCCTGGAAGTTTCTTCCGGTTTGTAGTTGCCTGTTTGCATGTCTCACCGCGCATGCGTGGCGCGGTCCTCCCTTATAAAAGCGACAGCGTGCACGCTATCGGCATTCATTTTACTCTCAATGTGTCAGGCGGTGACTCGAGAGGGGAGGCAGGGTGGGAGTTAAGGTTAAGTATGTTTTAGGCAAAAAGAAACCATTTTTAGCCGGCCAAGCTGGGGGCCGGCAAAATGTTCTTTCTTTATTGCCAAAACATCTTAACCTGGTAATTTTAGCATTACCAGTTGCCTTGTCAAAATTGGTGGCGGGCACCGTCTGTACGAGCGCCCCGGGATGCAAGCAGGCTTTCCCCCATGAATTCTTTATCTGCAAGAGAAAAATTCGCACTTTATTCAGAACCGTTTGGGCTAACAGGAATTTGGTCTATTTTGTGGGATTTGGTGGCCCTAAAAGGGGCCGTCGTTTGAGGGTCTTGCTTCCCACATAGATCTAACTTCTGCTTCGTTCTGAGTGCTTAAGGGGGTTTGACTATCGTTCTGGTTGCGACGATCGGTCCCAGTTGGTGTAGTCCGGATTCATCCTTCGTCATGTCCCTTAGGTAGTGGGACGTGAAGGTGGATAGGTGGCGCCACGATGCTGTCGCTAGAATTTCTTCGATTGGCGTGGCATTGTGGTGGGCCCAAGATGTGGAGATAGCTCTTACTTTGTACGCTGCTATCCTTAAACTTTGCTTGTCGTAGGCTGCGGCGATGACGGAAAGAGAGTCACGATGACCACGATCCCGGTGACGACAGGTGACTCGGAACACGATGACTTCAATCCGGCGCGACGACAGGGGACAACAAAGTATGTTGTGACGGTAGAGCTGTGGTGAGGGTGCGGTTAGCTAGACGCGCCGAGTTGGTAGGCCGAAGGAAGGATGGCGTTCAAGTGTGGAAAGGTCCCGGGAGCCGACGGGAAGGGAGCCGTGACAACTTCAATTTTGCACGACGAAGGGAGGCAGCTAGGCATGTCGTGCCGGCCTGACAGAGGTAAGGGTGCCGTTCAAGAGTGAGGTGATCCCCGGGGGACAACGGGAAGGGAGCCACGGCGACTCCAACCCACCGCGACGATAGGAGGCAACAGGGCGCTGTTGTGCCGGCTGGGACGCAGTGAGGCCGCCGTTCGAGAGAGGGACGATCCTGGGAGCGACGACTGCAAACCATCGTGATAGGCTGGGACGCAATAAGGATGCCGTTCATAAGTGGGATGATCCCGGGAGACGAAGGGAAGGGAGCCACGACAGGAGGCAACAAGGCGCTGTCGTGCCGGCTGGGACGTAATAAGGATGTCTTTATGAGTGGAACGACCTCATACGAAGAAGGATGATTCCGGGAGACGACGGGCGACATCATCAATGCCTCGCAACGACAGGAGGTGACAAGGCGCTGTCATGCCGGCGGGCCAAGTAAGGATGTCGTTTGAGGAGGGACTATTCCGGGAGACGATAGGCGACATCATCAATGCTTCGCAACGACAGGAAGCAACAAGGTTCAACAAGGGGCAACAAGGCGTTGTCGTGCCGACGGGCGAAGTAAGGACGCAGTTTGAAGAGGGACGATTCCGGGATACGTCAGGCGACATCATCAATGCCTCGCAACGACAGGAGACAACAAGGCGCTGTCGTGCCGGCCGGTGAACTTGATCCAGGATGGGGATGGAGGTTCTTCTTCCACATTATGGTGAGCGTCAGTAATCGAGGGTGACCCAGACGACTCCAGGAGTGTCGTCTTTGTCAGTCCAGGGCGACAGGCCGTGTCGTGTAGTGGGACGAAGGTAATTCAAGCCGTTAGAGGACGGAGGGGTTTTGAGCGGGCCCGCAGACGGGACGAGGAATCCAAGGAAGGAGAAGCAGACAGCAGCCGTGACGGTGGCCTTCCGTCTTGGTTCGCTCAAAACGTGGGTAATTTCTAACCACGAGTGAGACGAGCAGCAGTAGACAGCCACTGTTGTCTTGGTTTTCACACGAGACGTGGGGGTCAATTACGGACGAGCAGCACTGGACAGCAACTGTTGTCTTGATTTTCGCTCGAGACGTGGGGGTCAACCACGATCGAGACAAGTAGCAGGAGATGCAAACGGCTTCCGTCTTGTTCTTCACTCAAAACGTGGGTTTCAGCCACGAATGAGACGAGCAGCAGTAGGCAGCAACTGTTGTCTTGATTCTCGCTCGAGACGTGGGGTTAGCCACGGTCGAGACAAGCCGCAAGGGGTGCAAACGGCTACTGTCTTGATCTTCACTCAAAACGTGGGTTTTAGCCACGAATGAGACGAGCAGCAGTGGACAGCAACTGTTGTCTTGATTTTCGCTCGAGACGTGGGGTTAGCCACGGTCGAGACAAGCAGCAAGGGGTGCAAACGGCTACCGTCTTGATCTTCACTCAAAACGTGGGTTTTAGCCACGAATGAGACGAGTAGCAGTGGACAGCAACTGTTGTCTTGATTTTCACTCGAGACAAGCGGCCAGGGGTGCAAGCGACTTCCGTCTTGTTCTTCACTCAAAACGTGGGTTTTAGCCACGAGTGAGACGAGCAGTGGACTGCAGCAGGTGACTTGATTTTCACGAATGAGACGAGCAGTAGTGGGCAGCAAGTGTTGACTTGAATTTCACTCGAGACATGGGGCCACGAACGAGACAAGCGGCAAGAGATGTAGACGGCTTCCGTCTTGGTTCTTCACTCAAAACGTGGCATTTAGCCACGAGTGAGACGAGTTGTAGTAGACAGCAACAGTGTGGCTCATCACTCGAACAAGGTCTTGAGTCTTGACCCAGTTGTTTGAAAACTTG
>JAHWFP010069996.1:0-10627 GCA_023313725.1 Lithobius niger | reverse complement strand
TTGGTGGGACAGACCCTCAAAAGTCGAGTTGTCAATGCACTTTGTGGAGCTAAAAATAATGAATTTCTGGTAGTGTTACAAAACGAGTATCAATTTTTGGGGTGATGGACATTTTTAAGTGATAGCTTTAAGCGTCGTCTGGAAAGATATGACCACCATTATGAAATATGGAACAATGTTCTAACTGGCAAATTTTAGAATGGAAAAATTCATACCTCCAGTTCTAATTGGCAAATTTTAGTACAAAAAAGTGTACCAACAATCTGCCTGGCCCGTGGACTGCATATAGATCTCCCAGGGCCACTTTCCATGGAGCAAGTGCTGCCTGCACCTGTATGTAAGTACGGATCTGCAGCAATTTTTTACTGAGGAATCTTTTACATAATTTCACATGAAGTGGGTGCAAGTGCGAATGGGTGCTGGTCTGGAAAGAGTCCATGTATGTCAAAAGTTTCCTGCATGCCCGTAACACGCTAACGTGTTTTACACATTGAACATAACACAGGTTTTGACATGATGCAGATGCGGACTGCCTCTTCCCGCAATTTCCAAATACCAAAAATTGCTCTAATATGCGGTCAGAACATTGTTGCGTGCAGCTCATTGTGAAAACAAATTCGCTACAGCTAGCAACTGAACTTTCTTGTAGGTACAGACCGCACTGTTACATTAGATGACTGATAGACGAAATGACGATCGATAGGCCCTACAGCAACGCAACCTGCAGCATTCACGTCAAACGTTGTGAACCGAGACAGGAGTTTACGAAAATAGTGTATAGTTTATGTGGCTCTTCGAGTTCTCATCTTGACTAAATAATTTACTATTTTAAGGTTGAAATGACAATGGCGAAATGAATACGGTTTCAGCAAGCGAAATAGCAGAATCGTCTGTGGGTGAGAGCTAATTGATATTAAAGGTTGAAATGTAGAATGTTTTATACTCTTTCGTAAATAGTCAGCTAATCGTTCCTCATAGTATCTTCGCTTTGAATTGTACATTCGCTTCTGTCAAGCTACTAACTGCGAATAGCCAAAAGCTTGCTGGTACAGTACCTGCAAATAGCCAGTTACTTACAAGTATAGTACCTGCAAATAGCCATTTGTTTGCGGGTACTGTACCTGTAAGTAGCCACTTGGTTTTAAATTTAAGGAGAAATTTCTCAGTTCAACCGCTTAGCATATGGCCAATACTGAGACACAGGTTAGTCCCTAGTATAACGTAGAGAGAAACGCACAAATTCTCACCATCAAAACCTTATTTACTACTTACAATGGGAGATTGGTATTGAAGAAGGTACATAAAGCTATTTACTGAAAAAGCCTGATCAAAACCATATATCAATTATAGC
Source organism: Lithobius niger (assembly GCA_023313725.1). NCBI lineage: Eukaryota > Metazoa > Arthropoda > Chilopoda > Lithobiomorpha > Lithobiidae > Lithobius > Lithobius niger. Next base: position 9,276 of record JAHWFP010069996.1, on the reverse strand, counting down.
ACACCAAAGCAGATAGTATTGATGACTACTATGAACTACTACATACAAGGCTTTCAATAATATACTATTCGGCAAATCGATACAGAATGTGAAGAAAAAACGTAAATATCAAGATAACGTGAGATGAGTCTCACTTTTGCAAAGTTATGTGGCAACCTATGGTCGAATATTTTACTATTTTAGCATATGGGCTGGCCATTTTCACGTTTATATCGTAAAATTTTTTTTTATTAGATCAACACATAAAATAATGCAGGGTTTGCATCTTAAAAAAGGCTGAGTTATGTACGCAAAATTTCCATTACGACTATATGGAATGTTAGTATGGAACAAATATGGATCTGCTAGGTTTTGACACTGATTCCTTGTTATATGATTAATTTACACCTGACCTGTATGCTGACATGTTATATGCTTTCAATCTTTATAACACTAGTAAAGATTAAACGTACATGGTCTCTTTTAAACTTAGAACCAAAAATAAAAGTTGTACTGTTTGTTTTTCGAGTTGTTTTGATAACCTTTAGATACCTTCATTTTGAAACTTGAATTCAAAACCGAAAGTTTTATAATAAAGCGAATGAGTTCATTCAAACAGCCGTAGCAGTGTTTTAAAATCTGAAACCGAAACTTACCAGAAAATGAATTTGGATGGTCATTCTGAATTATAGAAGCCGTATTGATGCTGTTTATGCAGCATTATGACCGTCTATAAATCAAAACAAGTTTCACAGAGCTAGTGATCGAAATCGAAATTTGGCCGTTACATCTGTACAGTATAATTGGAAGTGACATCATTGTGTTAGGACTGAAGCTGTACGTTCTGTGGTAGTAGTTGCTGTGCAGCTTAGGAAGTGGCTTGAAGCTGCACAAATGTCACTACTACTATCTTACAATGATAAATATTTCGGTATTTTCCTCGCATTTGCTAACTGCATGCATCATTATCCATTTATTCTGTTTTCAGGGTATAGTGCCCACAGAAGATTTGCCACTTGTGACTTACATCATGCTTTCTGACTATCATGTAACACTACGATATATATCGATTGCTCTGAAAATTACTGAAGTAAGCATTAAAGATTTAACAGTAAGACAAGGGGATGGTTTATATTGAACAAGCATTGTTTTTTATCTTTATGAAATTAATCCCAATAAATGGCAGTTAACAAATTTGGTGAATATGTCCGGTAAATAATTTTATTATTGCGTTATTTGTCTTACATTGCTGAGGGAGAAGAATGTCACCATTGTAAGTAAAGCTGTATATTTAAAGATGCATATGGTCTGGTTCTACGATAATGTAATACATGGTTGTACATAAAGTGTTAAAAGGTTGCCAGTGATTAACGGTGAATCCCTTCCTTGCCCTCCTGAATGTTTTTGGTGTCGACGGCCACCTACGGTCCGGCACTTCCTTGTTGATTGTCGCCATCTTGATGGTGCTCGTCGTCGTTTCCGTCTTCCGCATGACATTGCGCGTCAATTGGGCGATAAGTCTGTCCTCCTGTCCGGTGTTTTTCAATTTTTGCGGGAGGTACAGATGTATGACGAGATTTAGATTGGGGGTTTGAATAATATCTCTGTAATGTGTGGTGCAGTGGCAACCCGGACCACTGCACTGTGACTGAGGTTGGCGCTAATGACCAAGCTGTTGACGCGCCATTAAGCCTCAATCCACCCCCTTCCTTACCAGTTTTGTACGTAGACAGACCATATTACAAGTCTCGTACACACATTAGGTCAGTTGAGAGACTTCATCTTTTTTCCAAGCTCTTCAACCATTTGTTTTTGAGTTACTTGCTTTATTTTGGTTCGCAGAAATTCTTCCAAAGTTTGCATTTCGTTTCCTACTAGACGTTCGTGCTGGTATACAAAGGGTTAGTACTTTAGGTTCACGATGAAACTGCCACTCATTTTTCCTATAGTCGAGTAAACAGCCTGGAGGTATCGTTTTATGCTGTAGCAAGAAGTCCGGTCATTATAATAAAATCGCCGTTATTTGATAAATACAGGATGCAAACCTGTTTTAGCAGTAATTTAATAAGATTTCGATCCTTGAAGTACAGCCCTTATGGTAGGCCACTGCGTTTCATTTACTTCATCTGCTTCTCCAAGGGAGTCTTCAAGTTTGAGTGCATTCGGTCATGTCAATGAAACTAAGTCACTTACTTCAGTGGTTTCTTAAAAACATTAAATTTCGCGATTTTACACAAACACTGAAAAGGCATAAAAAGTAGTTGATATTCAGAATTACAACCTTTTAGCAGTTGAGTATGTTTTGTAAGTGCTGTCACCACAAATTCTAATACTTCAATAAATTCTTTACTTCATTTACTCCGTATACAAGCAACATAAGATTATCATTTAGTGCATACATATTTAAAGAAGAAATGTACAAAATTATGAAATATCAGGATCTGAAAACCTAATACAATAGTAAAAAGTATCTAAATAATTCATTACTAACTCTTATGGTTTTGGAACAAATCTTCCTAGTTAAAGATTTCTACAGAATTCCATGAAGGTGTGTACAATCTATTGATACTAAATAATAATTGGTTTATACAGGGTGTCCAGAAAGTCCCAGGCTAACTTGTTAGTTTTTTAGTGAATGAATAGAGACACACGAAACCCATTATTTGTGCACTGGACCAGGAAATCCATCATATCATTTACGGAAGTATGCTCTGTCCATTTGCGGTATAGGAGCCAATGAAAAAATTAACAGTTTTCAATAGAAAGAGTAGCCAAGTAAAACTCACCCATGGAAAGGTCCTAAAAACAACAAAACAATTAGTGTAAAACAACGGGTTGAATATGTCAAACAAGTACAATAATCGCAGTCTAAAAAATTGGAATTCCCACTCTCACCCACAAGAAAGGTTCTCCATAGAAAGACCTGAGGAAAAGAGTTTCAAGGGCTAAATTGCCAGACAGCAAATGATACCGACGGACAAAGTGAGTTCAGCAAGTCGGTCGATCGCGTTTCGGCCAGTTACTGGAAGAATAATTCCGGATAGCTTTACCATGAATACGATTTACCATCAGTTATATTCTTGGTAGTTTGATGAATATTTTGGCCCTTACAGATCAGAAGGTAACCAGTTTACGCCCCTGATTGACATCTACCCTTACTAGACTATCTTCTGATTCGGCCTCTTTAGCTCCACTTGAAGAAGCCTGCAAGAAATAATTATTGATAGAGAGAAAAATAAATTATTAAAACTGGGCTGCAACTGAAAATGAATAATTTTTTTTAAAATAATTTCTCGTAGTCTTTAGTCATCTGAAGCAAGCTAATGCTCGTCTTGGTGAACTTCAATTTTGAACCTTGATAGACATTTTTTAAGGAGAAGAGTGTCTGGTAAGGGGAGGCAAGGGCAACCCGGGACGTGAATTATTGGAAACCTTCGATCACTGCAGGTTACTGAGATAATGTCCAGAACAGGCCAGAATAGCTCATCTAGCCTTTGGAGAAAGGTAGTTGTTCTCACAATATACCCTTGCTGGCACAGTTTGGTAGGGTCCCATTTCCTGTCATTGAACACTGACCAGATCTATTTCTGCCATAACAGGACCTTACAGGATGTTAGCAGGACATGGGACAGGATGGCCTGATGGGTAGCATGAGGGTCTCGTGTGTGGAGGTCCCGGGTTCCAGCCTGATTTGCTACTACAGGCATTTTTTGGGAGAGACGAGTCTAGTGATACCAGTAGTGGCGTGAAATGGATTGCAGGAATTTCTGATTGAAAAACCTACCAAAATTATCCTTTTATTTTCTGGTGTTGCGGCAGATCGGGGAGGGCGTCAAACCTCCAGAGGCAACACGCATAAGTGAATTGCGGTTACAAAAGTTTCTCAGAACTAGATATGACCAGAACTACACTTCTTGACGAAAATTTAGTTCTGAACAATATCTGTAATCAGTTTGGTTTCAATCTAAAACCAATCTAAGCATCCATACCGTTGATTAAATTGCAAACCGGTCAAAAAACTATTTTTGGATGCCATTCTCGAAGTGTTCAGGGAATTTTTTTAGATACTGTCCTTATATTCATTTAAATGGTTCGCGGAAAAGCTGCATAAAACAAATCCTTTTTATCTTCTTTAAACACCACTTTTTCGAGCAAACGCACTTTGAAAGCAAATGCGTCTTAACTGAAGAAAATCCAGACCGTTCATAGGAAAAAGTAAACACTAAAGTACTAACTTTCTGTGTCACAATTCAACACCATTTGCACGGTTAAAAACATGAAAAATAAAAAAAAATGAAGTAAAGATGCTTAGCTGCTGATATTTTATTGAAAAAAAGCTTTTGTTTTTCTTCCTATTACACTAAAAAGTGTAGTCGAATTGTGAAGCGAAATGTAGTGTTGTAGTTGTTGTTTGCTTGTGCCTTTGCACTGTTTAAATTTTTTAATGTTGTTAAGAACACTTAGTTGGAAAGTTGTAGAATAGCAAGCGAAATTTGCACAGAAAACAGGATAACAGTGCAGTGGGATGGAGTAACTGAAGCAGCACATCAGAATACACATAAATCGTCACACAGAAGTTTTTATAATTTCAAAAAAGCTTTTACGTATAAAAAGGGCAATACTTAAGTTTTAGTGAACTCCACCCATTTTGGTACACTCTATTGTAGCTTACGTATCGGAACACTCGAAGATATCCATGTACATCTGGAAAAGCAGCAACGCAGTGCCTGTTGAATTTTATCGAAAACAGAATTTATCACTATTCTAACATTACGAAACCTTGCAGGTAAGTTTGAAGGATATTAATTTTACGTAATTCTGCCATTTCAAGTAATTGCATCTCGTATTTATTAAATAGTTATATATGTGTTTATGCTTAAGTTTTAGTAATTGAATCATCATAATCATTGATAATTTACTGTCGGTTAATATATATGTAATATGTTGCCAGGATCTTATGACGTAACACGTGGACAAAAATAGTAGCGCAGAGCTACAGTTAAGAAAAGAACGAAAGAAGTTATTTTGAAAACGTGAAAAATCGTAATCAGCCTAGGAAATCCACTTTTCCTATGAGGATTTGAAGATTTATAATGATAGCTCTTGAATTCTCAAAAGGGGATGTATTTTCGATCACTTGATAAAAAAAGTTTCACCAGCGGTAACTTTAAAGTATCAGCATACAGTTCTAGAACACAATAATATCTAGAAATGTTCTAGGGTGACATCGCCAAGTTAATGAAATGCCTAATCGTTATATGCTTAATTACTGGAGTGCTTAATTGTTATCATAGTAAATGTCAAAGTTTTAAAAAGGCGGCTCACTGCCTCTATCCTAGCATCTAGCCTCTGTTGTTACAGACTATCTTTTAACTGTAAAAATAATTTTGGGTGCTTACCACATTGCAAAAAACTCCTAGTGCGCGAGAAATCTTTGATAACCCTTGGACTCGTGTGAAGGGTTCGGGGGGGGGGGGGGCACACAACGAACAAAAACTTACCAATACGATAAATTCAGTTTAGGATTCAGCAATGGCGTTTACCTCTGAAGCCCGGAGACAATAAAATGGTCAAATTGAGCCTTCCACATGCGTTGACACTAGGTGCGTTGACAGTACGAGATGGTAAGGCTGTCCATCTAGATACGACTCGTTGTAAAACAGCTCCTTCCTCGAGTTTGTATTGAAGGATCTACGCTGAAGTTTAAGGTTTTGACCCTGGATGGTCAGAGAGTGAGAAGTAGTAAAGAAGGAACCGTAAAGAATAACGATGTGGGAACGAGTCATTTGTGGAGCAAAAGTGCCCTCAACTTGACTGATTTTGTTGATTACTAGGCAATGAGGTTGGCGCTAACGACCTTGCTGTCGACATGCCATTAAGCCTCAATCCCCCCATACGGTATACACCCACCTGAGCAGCATGCTATGCAGAAAGTTTAAAAATCTAAATTTTCGTACATAGATAAAAAAAAAAGTGGAACCGGAAAGTTCCTTTTGCTAAAATTTGGGTTGCAGCTAGAATCACGTGTACCTGGAGAGGAATGTAAACAAGATTTCTGTGTTACAACTATTGTTGTGGTAGTTTCCCAATTGTAGATAATTGTTACGCACTTAAGTGTTTCAATGCTAACTTCTCAAAAATCATAGTTGTTTAAAAGATGTATGAAGCGCCCTAAATGAAACCTAGGTTGCTTTTTAGTTATGCATGGACGTCTATGTCTTAAAAAAATAAATCCACCCCTTGTGTCCAAGAGTTGGATTTATTTTTTTAATGCATTGACGTATTTGAGATAACTTCTCAGGTTCCTTTGAGGTATCTACTCACCTTCGAGATACCTTCCACAGCAATGTCCTGACCCCCTCCCCCAACTATCCAGTCCCAGATGATTCCAGCAGACGTATCTTATGTAACGCCTAATACATAGCTCAATGAAAACGTTTTACAGAAGCTTGGTTTATCTACTTAATAAGGGTAACAAAATTGTTTATATATAAACTTTCTCTCGTAAAAGTGTAGATGAAGGAAGGTGTAACTATTCGGCTAATTAAGTCCGAGGAAATGTGTCCCAAAACGGCCCTTTTAATTTTTGCAAGGGAGGGGGGGGGGCGTATAAGAACGGCTCTTTAAAAATAGTCGCTAGGAATTTTTGAAACAATTTCAAGTAAAGGTGCCATTTTAAGATAACAGTATGAACCGCGGCTCACATTTTAGTAGGTACAATATGTTTTAATGCTTAAGTTTTAATAATTTAATCATCATAATCATTGATAAGTTACTATCGGTATAATATATATAATATGTAATATATTGCCAGAATCTAATACGTAACACTTGGACAAAAATAGTAGCGTAGAACTACAGTTAAGAAAAGAACGAAAGAAGTTATTTTGAAAACGTGAAAAATCGTAATCAGCCTAGGAAATCCACTTTTCCTATGAGGATTTGAAGATTTATAATGATAGCTCTTGAATTCTCAAAAGGCGATGTATTCGATCACTTGATAAAAAAGTTTCACCAGCGGTAACTTTAAAGTATCAGTATACAGTTCTAGAACACTACTATTTATTATTTTGCAGATAATGGGAAAATAAGCCTTTTCTGTTTTCAGGTTACCATTCATGCAGGAAAATTCTGATATTCTACTTTGCACTACACGAAAACAATTGTTGACCATGACTCGGGCGATAATAGCACAAACATCGTTCAGACTTTTTAAGGAAAAGAGCAACTGTCTGCGAAAATGTACTGAAACGGTGTATGGCCTGGAACACAAGATAGCGTTTTCCTCCTTCAGCAACAGTGAGTTACTGTGGAGTTTAGAAGTACATGACAACAGAATTGAAGTTATTCAAGAAGAAGCTGAGTACAATGGTTTTAAACTATTATGTGATCTTGGCAGTTCAATTGGTTTGTTTTTTGGATTGGGACTGCTGCAGATAGTAGAGTTAAGCTTACATCACATTTCAAACTGCTTTAAGCGATCCATTTGCTCATACTGATATGTACACAATACGAACGTTTCGTCTTTGTTAATATTTGATGTTTTCGTGTTGCATGGCACTTTAACACTATTAGTGTAATATTCGTGCATTGTTTGAAAAGTGTTTAATCATTAGCGAGAACAAACAGTAATCGATTTTATACGTTTAATTGAGCTATCAAGCATTATGTAAGAGTCAGTGCTAATTTTTCTTGTTTTTCTTGTTGTTAGGACGTCTATTTCTATAAAGCCTATTGCATTAAACATCTCCATATTTTTATGATGATAGGTATTGTCCAGCTGCAAAGTACAAGTCCTATGGTATTTTCCGCAACAAAAAAACCTCAAAAACCGCTTAGTATGGCAGACGAGATTGAAAGGTTGCGATGCTGAGCTTTCAGGGCCCACAGTTTATAATTTCTGTGCACGTGGCATATCATTGTTATCGTGTAAACCAATCCTGCTCGCACTGAATATGGTACTATGAAGTGCCTAGTGGTATTGGCTTTGTTGATCAAACAATCCATGTTTAAACTCTGTGGTTTGCAACCGTAAGACAACAAGTACGTAATTACGAGGCCAGAAGGAAACCTACGATGGAAAGATGTATTTATTTCGATAATGCGGGTTTCTACAGTCAAGTTCTATTTTTCTCCAATTAAAAAGAAATCGATTAAAAAAGCCAGGTCGTGCTACAAGGAACAAAAACTCGGTGGTTGAACATCATCATTTCCAAGCAGTCAAGTAACCAGCATTAGCCTCCTCCACCGCATTAAAAAAAAATTATAGTAAGAAATGCTGAAATAAAGTAGAAGCTTTGCCAATGCACCAAAACCCGGAAGTGATGGCGGAAGTGATGGCGGAAACTAGTATTCCTGATTATAGAGGATGCTACTTAAGTCGCTTACCAATATAAGACCAACAAAAAGTGACTAATGTTGCTTAAAAGGTAACTATTTACTTAGTCGTTCTGGCATCTTTCTGGGGGTGATGTTTGTACTTTATTTTAGGATTAAAATAAATTTATACATTCGGCATCCCTGAATATTGATTGGTTGAATGCGATTGGGAACTACTGTGTGGCTGTAAGAAACATGATGTTTCAAGATAGGTACATACCTACGATTCCTGAATATGTACTTCAAAAGGGAATTTAGTTTTTTTTAAGACCTGTCAAATGTCCATGCCCCATTTGAAAAGAGTGCATGCTCAAGAACTAGTCGTATTTTTCAATTTAAGTATACATTTAGTTGAGCTGAGATATTTCGACATTCCCTGATTTGTTTGTCCAGTTGTCCTGTTTAGATGGGATTGCAGCTTTTTTTTTTTTGCAAAACGGATTTGAAAAATTTATCCCCCCCCCCCCCCCCCCCGCTGTTTGGTATGTTGGCGAAAATCTTTTATTTTTATAGGGGTGAGTGAGGGTGGTACCATGCCACGCCATATGCGATAATCTTTGTTTTTTCTTGGGGGGGGGGGGGTGTTGTTTTACTGAATTTCTATTTTTACTTATTTTAAACGTATTTCAATAGAGGAATTTGCATGCAAAATTGGTAATACCCAGCTGTGCAAAGTTCGCTTATGTTTTGTTATGGTAAAGAAGCCTGTTTGTCCAGAATTTTCTCCCTACGATGGTAAGACGCTTTCCGATTCGCATACCCTGGTTATTCACCTTTTTTTCTAGAATTTCGACTCCTTCAAAAACGTCTAGTACGTTTAAATAATGGGCTGGTTCAACTACAAGCTTTAATTTGCTTCCGATGACTTAAAGCTCTGTTCGAAATTTATTTAAAAACAAAAAACTATATACACACACA
>JAHWFP010069984.1:0-18336 GCA_023313725.1 Lithobius niger | reverse complement strand
TTTCGGTTACCGTTTTTGTAAATATCCCCACTTCGCCATGTTAGTTTGATTTGTGAAATATAATCATGAACTTTAACCAGTCTTTGCCAGTGTGGTAATTTCTCCTCTACACGATCCATCTTTACGTCGAATATATTCCACTGCGCTTTACGTTTTCTGATCCAACACACAGTATGAGCTGCAGCAATCTATTTCGAATGAATGATGAGTGTATTAAATAACTACATTTAAGCAGTAGGCATAATGTAGCTATGATGCAAATTTTACACCATGGTTTTCGACCATTTATTTGGCCCCACTGGCATTTTTTCTTTCAGCTTTTTTTCCGTGGCTGTTAAAGTTTAAATGTAAGTGACGTGTAACATACAACTGAGTGTAGCGTACTAAAGTACCCTGATATCAATATGCATTGAATGAAGAAAGTTAGGTAAACGGGTAACTAGGTTACCAATAGTGATTTCACACGGAATAATGTTTGTGTGCCATGAGATGCCATGCTCCGCCTACGGATTTCACATGGAATAATGTGTGCGTGCCACGGCGGCCGCTACGTAACAAGCGGCCAGCCCGGAATAGCACGGGCTGGCGCTGCTCAGCACGCTTCAATTATTTCGTCTGAAATCTGAACGCGCGCTGTGCCGCACTGCTGGAAATGCTAAAAAATCTTCATTGTAGTAAAAAAAATTCCCCCCACCAGTTGTTGTCAAAACAAAGGAGGCCGACAGCGGACACTTGTAATTAAACTGTCTAAATCAAATCGCGCTGGCCCTCCAAAATCTGCTTAAGGGGGGCTGGCTGCATCCCCAGTCCCCAGCCCAGTACGAGACGAAATATTCCGTGTGACATCACTATACTGCTCTGGCCAAACCAACGCTAAGCTTGGTAGAAAGGGAACTCGTTTTTGCCTTTTCCTCCCTCCCGCTTGTTATCCAGAAGCCCTCTTTTCTCGCAAAAGAAGCTGTTGCTTTCAGCAGTAACTGCATACATTCCGCATGTTCTGGGGGTAAATCCCAAAGCACAACAGAATGATTTTGTGTTAGCAGGGGTCGAATTTTCAAATTTTGATCCGGGCGCAAATTTGCACCCCAAAATCTGTTACTGGGGTGCCAAAAAAGGAGTGCAAAGCCAAAATGTAAACCAACACTGTGGTCTCCTATTTTATAGCTATTGAAAATTCTTACATTCAGCATATCAATAATATGTACTGTTTTCCTGCAGTTTGTTTAAAACTGGCTTGACTTTACTACCCTTACAGAGATATTTGGTCACGAGAGGGGCCAAATTGGGACTTTCGTGGGGTCTACAGTAGGCCCCACAGTTGGTCCCAACTAGACCCCCTATTGAAACATACGGGACCTATTCAAGGCTTTGTGACCTAATCTTTGATCCCAATTAGTGACCAACAAAAATCGACAGTTCAGCAAATTCTTTGAGTTGACCCGTTTTAGCAGACCCCGGGTTGTGACCAATCAAGGGCCTAATGCTGATTTGTTCCAAATTAACCCCAGTTTGTGACCTAAAATGGGCCAAGAAGACTACAGTTATTTTGGCCCTAAATTGATCCCAGTATGTGACCAAAAAAGGCACAGCTTTTCCCTTGATCCCAGACAAAAGAAAAAGTGACAGTTGGTATTTGAATTCGCTTATATTATTTTCATGTTAGGTACCATTCCTAAGCTAACTTAAGCTACATTATTATACAGTATACAACACCACACCACACTTGACACTAGCACTATGTACTTAACCCTGCACCTGCCTATTCTGCTATCTTCCCTTGCTGCACTGATATGTTTTGTTCTAGTAAGCAAATCTTATATAGGCACTTTTCCTGACTAGTTAAAAGTTATGGATGTTACATTTCCATTTATTGATTTTTGGTAAAGTTAAGGATGGTTTGACTTTGTTTTAAATAATTAATTGGCATTAATTGTTTTACACTTTAGAAGCCACTTTTTACAAACATAAAATGTACACAAAATTAAGGAAAGGTTGCAGTTTGATATTCTCAATACTAAACTGAACTCGGCTTCCATTTAAAAATGTATTAAGAGTTAGCTTACAGCATATGTATGTGCAACACATTTAAAATTAATCAAACTGGTAATTAAAATTAGTTACTCTATAACTAAAATAAAATACAAAATTTGAATAATTGAACAATAAAATAATTTTTTTTAATTGTTAGCTGCAAACTTAAAATTTGGCATTTTGGCTGCCTGAATTTTAGGTGACCTTTTAAGGCTTATGATTTATGAAAATACTCGAATGATCCTTGAGCTTTTAAGGCTTGAATTCTTTTTTCAGTTTACTAAAATCAGAATTTTTTTTGTTGTAGCCAGGATCCCTAATGCAAAAGAATAAATGTGTGGCATCTTGACTCCCAAGTTGTTTATTTTTTAATGTTTTGAAAATAACACCCCACTTTTTTAGACTTGTGTAACAAAGTTGTAATATTTTTAAGTCACAATTTGTAATCAAGTGGGGTCAAACAGTGGTCTAGCTGCTAAAGCCCCAAACCGTGGCCAATTGGAGGTCTTGTGTCCAAGGCTGAATATTATTGGTCATCAATTGTGACCAAGCGGGGGTCAAACTGGGGTCTAGCTGCTAAAGCCCCAAATCGTGGCCAAGTGGAGGTCTTGTGAGCAAGGCTGAATATTATTGGTCACCAATTGTGACCAAGTAGGGGTCAAACTGGTGTCTACCTGCTAAAGCCCCAAATCGTGGCCAATTGGAGGTCTTGTGACGAAGGATGAATATTGTTGGTTACCAATTGTGACCAAATGGGGGTCAAACTGGGGTCTAGCTGCTAAAGTCCCAAATCGTGGCCAAGTGGGGGTCAAACTGGGGTCTAGGTGTTAAAGCCCCAAACCGTGGCCAAGTAGGGGTCTTGTGACCAAGCCTGAATATTCTTGGTCACTAATTGTGACCAAGTGGGGGTCAAACTGGGACCAAGTTAGTTAAGTCACGATTTGTGACCATTTTTGGCCCTATACAGGGTCTAAACATATACAGGCCCCAAATTGTGACTATCTTGGGGCCTGTTGGGATCAATGGGCAAATGCAGGTCACGATTTAGGATCAACATGGGGTCAAACTAGGGCTAATCTTAATCAAACATTTGAAAACCTCAGGTACTGGGGTCTGCTGTGGCCAGTTTGGGATCAGTTTGGGCCCTTGTGACCATTTTGGGACTTAAATTAGGTCTATTTGTGACCAAATTTTTCTGTAAGGGATATTCAACAGAAAAACCTATACTCATAGTATAACCAAACAACCCTCTCGAATGTCAATCCAGTAGCAGTCGCCACTTGGCCAATAGACCTAAAGCACTCGCCATTTCACAATTTCTACTTTTTACTTTCTAAAGACTTTCTGCACGTATCATGGCGACGGATGGCTGAACTGATTTTAATAACAGCTCTCAACTGAGTAAAGCCTATTGAGTAATCGATGACATTTTTTGACACTTTCTGTTGTGATGAAAGTGCAATTTAGAGAGATTTCAGTACATTTTTTTAATGAAGGATTTGATGGTTGATGTTGGATATAAAGTGCAACAGTTTAAAAATAGGGGTACCATATGTTGGGGAAAATTACAGTAAAATTTAGTTGGGCTAAGCTAAATAGGGTTTATTCAAATACTGGCAAATTTTCAACGAACAAATTCAAAAAAGTCACTTGCGTTCTACTTCAGGCCGTGAATGTAAATGGCCTTGTTCTTGAATTTTATTTCCTCGTTATTGTTCCTAGTCTGATTATTACCCAAATTTGAATTCACAGCGTCGAGCCTCCGAGCGTCGACATTGGAGGCTCGATGCGGTGAACTCAAATTGGATGCAAATAATCAGGCTAGGAACAACGATTTAATTAAAGATAAGCATTTTACGTTGATGTTTCATGTTTAGAGGTAAAAATGTCAACTCACTCAACTTTTATTGATGTACGTCGGCAAATTTTCAATCCAAATCGTGGATCTTCTTCAGGCCAAAAAATATATTTACACTATTTGCACGACATCTGGAACACACACTTGGACTACATCTGAGCTTCTTCGACTCTGCAGTGTTTGTTTGATTTTTAAATTTTTATTGATTTGTTGCCTCTGTTGTGATTGGGCCAAATGCCCTGCTTCATACATTGGGCACACAAAACGCTTAGTCAAAATAAGAAATTCCGAACACAAAGCCGCTGTTCAACAGTTTCAAATGTTGGTCTGGCAGTACACCACGTCGACACCAGACATAACCCCGATTTTGATAACACCAAAATTTTATTTTTCGAAAATAAATTGTATCCAAGGCTCACCCTCGAATCACCCGCAATAGCCACACAAAATCCACCACCATGCAACCTAACTAAAGGTGCCTTTAGCCGAATCAAATCCCTCCTTCCCATCACCCACAAAACCATAGCAGCATGAAGCACCAAAAGTGGCCCAATCACAAAATAAATAGTGGAAATATATTTTTTGGCCTGAAGAAGATCCACGAATTGGATTGAAAATTCGCCGACGTACATCAATAACAGTTGAGTGAGTTGACATTTATACCTCTAGGAACAACAATGAGGTAAAAACTCAAGAACTAATGACATTAATGGCCTGAACCAGACAAAGCAAGTGACTTTTTCATATTTGTTCATTGAAGATGTGCCAAACACGAAGTTTGCCAATGTTTGAATATGTACTAATATTTTTCCAACATATGGTTTCGCAAATTCAAAGTGGTTCGGCTCAATGTACAGTTTGAAAACATCACTCTGTTTACTACGAAAACTCATTACAACGTTGAAAAATCAAATTTTTATGCCTATTTTCACAAATTAAGATATAGGCTAACTACACATCCTTGCAAATTTTCGATGATCAGCAGTTCCTGTTGAGAAAAGTATACAGGCAGTCTTTTTCTTCAGGCTCACTACTTCAGGCAAGTAGTGAGCCTAAAGACGACAATCGCCTGTGTATTTTCATCACCAGGAACTGTGCAATATAGGAGTAGACAGCACGGTGATTGCCGCCAAACTTTTAAACACAAATACGCACCAAGTACGCAGTAGCTAATCAACTGCTCATTTTAGATAAGCTGGAAACAACAGCGTTGACTTTTTTCCCCTTAGTTGGTGCATTTCATTCGCACAAACCTCAATTGGTGCAGCACTCACCTTAACATTGTGTCTGTGGTAAATGCTGCCGGAATTTTGTTCCAGTGATTAAGCCTAGTTGTCAATTATACTGGCTTTTTTTTTTTAATTAATTGGGCTATCCCTTGTGGATTCAAGTTCGAACAAAGCCAATTCGCAGTCGATTTTGTACTTTTTTGGAAATTTGTCAAGTTTTGCAGTACGTATTTACCAAATTTAGCAAAAATCAAGTGGGTGTTAGTTTGCTACGGTGAGTGGTTTTTTAACTTAGCCAACCATTTCAAGAATAATTTTTATAACTTTAAGCCTAGTTAAAATATTGCAAAATTTGTAACTTTGGTTATATCCTTTGTGGTAATACATGGGCTATGTTTGCTCAGCTTGGACTAGCGATTTCATTTTGCTGTACTTAAAGCAAAAGTTCATTTTTTAATAGGCTAAGCCCACTTTTGGTTGTTCCACTTTTTATTTTGATGTTTTGACTTGCAACGTTGTGTTGCTTTTGATGCCTTTAGACCTACAGTACTAAGTAATGAATGATGATGCCAAAGCATGTAACAAAATTCTACACCAATTTTAGTCATTTTGTTTACCAGGTGCTATGAGCATGGCTAAAAAAATGTATGTAATATAACACCATCCATAGATACAAGGGCAGTTACAAATTTTGCAATATTTTCACTAGGCTAAAAGTTATGAAAAAAAAGTAAAAAAACCACTAACTGGAGCAAACTAACACCCACTTGATTTTTGCTAAATTTGTAAATATGTACTGCACAACTTTCTTGTTGACTTATACACCATAGGGGGCCCATTTTAATACACAAAGTTCTCATATCAGTTGGCTCTAAGATCTCAGTTCTCATATCAGTTGCCTGATTGCAATCTTTCCTCGTTTTGGCTATTGAGCCTTAAAAAGTTCCAAAACGTTTCTGCTACTAACTGATTTATAGTAGCGAGTTTTACATTTTTAAAACTACTTAAAAAGTGTTTCTTGCCGCACTGCAAAAACACTACTTTCTCCGAGTAAACTACAACGTTGTTGCTTATGATGTCGTCATGTGGTAGCAGCAGGCATCCAGTAGAGAAGCACTCATCGCACGGGGTCTGGATATTCATGAGGTCGTAGTTCTCTCTCTTATGTTCATGGATAGGAGAAAGAACTACGACCTCATAAATACTGAGGCACTTTCCACACCTGCAATCCAACACCCTGTAAGAGCCGACCTCCACGCCAGCTTTGCAACCAAATGGAAACAGCTTGACCAACAACGAAGGCCGTAGCTACAGCCCGACCAACTTCGAAGGCCACGGCCGCCTGCAGTTTGAATGCAAACAAACGGAATGATGCGAGTCAAAGTAGCAGTATAACCTCAAAATAGTGCCTGAAGAAGACAGTTGGGAGACGTTTTTCATCATCCTCCATGCAGACTGTTGAAACTTTGCGGAAATTTGGTCCGATTTCCTTCTTGTTGTGAGATTGTGCATCTTTATTTTGGTGCTTCGATTTTCTGAACACTCGTAGTATAATGTGTTTACGTATTTTGAATACAAAGTTTCTTAAAAAGCTTGCATTTCGTAATTTTAATATGGTGGTTTGTTGAAAGAGATTTGATTTGTCTGCAGAGAAGGCATTTTTGTGTGCGACACATATCGCGCTGATTGTGCCACTGAGGAATTTTAGTAGTCATAGGTATCAGGATTAAAACATGGGATGCTATACAAAAACTATAGCAGCCTATAGCTTACATTACTTTGGTCTAGTGAGAAACGTTAAAGTTCCGATAGTGGGGGTGGAGGGGTTGAGGATGATGGGCTTTTGGCAGCACAGACACTGATGCTATCAAATAAGACGATACCGAACCGTTTATTTGCCGTTCATGGCTTTATTGGTAGAAATTGTTCAAAATTAAGAAAGCTGTCGGCCGGCTTTCCTTTGGTTTTTCATGATTGAAAAATAACACGACTGACAACTTGGTTTTCATGATTGACAAATAACGTACCAGTATTGGATTGGTGAAGTGAGGCCTAATCAAACTCAACAAATTTTCGCTTCTTGTTGGTGGGTTTTATGTTTTAGTATATCAAATGTGGTTCTGCTAGCTTTCCTATGGTCCAAATCTCAAGTTTCTAGTCCTTATCATTCAGAGTTATCAGGCCAAATGCTACTGTGATGGATATTTTTTTATTATCATTTTTCAATAAAGTTTCGAAAGGCCATGTGAACAAATGGTAGGTTACCACAATTTATGAGAAACTTGTGCTTTGACAGATGCCAGGATTTTGAAGAAATCAACAAGCACCGAACCGGATTGGTTTCTACAAGCTAAGAAGCGGAAAATATTTCATGTTTGTTGTTTGTTGATCCATTCTGCTGATTGTTAGGCACTCGCATTTAGGCCTATCAGGCAAATGGCAGGGCCATTAATAGGCCTAAACGTGGGTGCCTAACATTCAGTAGAATGTATCCTCAAACAAGCACTGCTTTTTTAGCTTGCTAAAACTAGTCTGGTTTTTTGCTTGTACCAAAAAGGTAAGGCAAAGGCAAGGTCCCTTTGCTCTCAGCTACAGAGTATTCTCTACTGACGATCCCAGTCAACATTCACCAATGTCAGTCGCCACTCGCTAAATGGCGAAAATTCAGCAGTTGGCGACTTAGATTTTAGAGCTACTTGCTAAATGGTGACTGATTATCAAACCCCAATGCTTAAATTGTCATATCTCGAGAACTGTATCAACTAGAAACAAGCAATTTATGGCATTGCATGCAGCATTTCAAGAGCTTGCTGAAACCAGTTCGGTTCGATGCTTGTTGATGTCTTCAAAATCCTAGCATCTGTCAAAGCACAAGTTTCTCATAAATTGAGGTAGCCTACCATTTGCTCACATGACCTTTCAAAACTTTATTAAAAAATTAAAATAAAAAATATCCATCACAGTAGCATTTTGCCTGATAACTCTGAATGATAAGGACTAAAGACTTGAGATTTGGACCATAGGGAACCATGTATACAATACTGTCGCTAACCACTTTAGCTAATCGGATTTAAATTAGGCCAATGCAAACAATATTTAAGCATTAAGTAGCAGGACAACTGCTAAAATTAAGCAAGAGGATGGGACACAGGAGGGTGAAAGGAACAGCAAAAGTGCCAAAAAGTTGCAGCGAGAGAAAAATTACCTAAAGTCTCGACCTGGATGCGATGTCGGAGTTCAGTGTGGAAAGGGGTAAGCAAGGAAGGGTGTCAGGTTTTGCCTGTGGGTAGAAGTCGGGTCCTGGACCCCAAACACTGCGTTCGGGGTCCAGTGTGGAAGCTGCCTAAGAATCACGGATGCTAGCAGTTCCATCATAAAAGCTTGTAAATACACAGTGCGTAAGTGAAAATTAGCAAGATAATAATTAGCAGCACAAAGCAAATAAATCCATAGTGCCACATACAAAATGACAAGTAGCTATAAAACAAATGAAAACTTGTCTAATGTTTGTTTTTGTTTTAATTTATAATGTAAGAGACTTTAAAATTTATTAAAATATAGCTTACTCCAAATTCTCTTCAAAAGTATGGAGTCCGACAAGTTTTAATTTGTTAATAATTTTTTAGCTGCTTGTCGGTTTGTATGTTAGTACTGTCTGTTTGCAATTGTTAATATTGACAATTGTGCTTGTTGTTCGTGTTATTTTGCCAATTTATTTGGGTGTGGGAATTAGTTTCCATTATTGGTCTTTCCCTCCCTCACTTTGCTACAGCAATAAAGTTATATTATTATTCTTCAGCAAGATCCTACAGGATCTTGAGTAAGATATTACAAAATCTTGAGTAAGATCCTACAAGACCTTCAGTAAGATCCTACGAGATATTGGATAAGACCCTACAAGATCTTGAATAAGATCCTATAAGATCTTGAGTAAGTTCTTACAAGATCTTGAGTAAGATCCTATAAGATCTTGAGTAAGATCTTACAAGATCTTGAGTGAGATCCTACAAGGTCCTACAAGATCTGGACAAGATCTTACAAAATCTGGACAAGATCCTACAATATCCTGCAAGATCTTAAGAAAATTCTTACAAGGTCCTACCAATTCCTGCACAAGCTTACATGAGCTTACAGTATCTTATCGATTCTTGTAAGAATATGTGCAAGATCTTGAAGGATCTTGGTACAAGATCTTACAAGGTCTTACATGATCCTAATAGGATCTTGTAAGATCTTGGTACAAGAACTTTCAAGATCCGCAATAAGAACATTGCAAGATCCTGTGCAGGATCTTGACAAGATCTTGGTAAGATCTTATGTAAGATGTCCACATGGGCAGTGTCTGCTAAAGAACATCGGTGGCACGATGCTGTCATTGCAGGCCAGAAGGCTAGAGGAAGAAGGTTTTACAGTAGTAAGACATTTCGGACATGTTTTTCTGTTAAATTAAAACACGAGAAACATGCAACCGTATGTTCCACCAAGAAAAATGATAAGATCCGGGTACTTTCATGAATCATGACTAATACACGATTAAACGAATACGGTAACTAAACGAATAGTGACAAAATATGTAGTCATCTAAACGTTATTAAAAGGTTAAGGTTTTTGGGGCAAGAGATATGAGTCAGTTGTATTGAAGTACTTCCCTGATCAAAGTGAGAGGACGCAAAACTGGAAATAAGCAGTTTTTCACAATGCCTGTTGTAGAAATTTGATAAAACACCACTTGTCGGTACGGAAGATAACTATAGCCACGCAGCAGCTCATTGCCTTCAGGTTCGGGTTGTTCCGAGACTGTCTTACGTATTCCTCTACCGCTTCCACACCATCATTTTATATCAAAGTTGCAAGGGCTGCAAAGGTTTCGTTTTAGATGTTTCCTTCAAGCACATTTTTTGTAGCTTACTTAAATCAATGACTCTTTTTAAGGTGGTTCGTTAATTTTCCACCAAAAATAGTTGAGTTAAACTAGGCTTATTTAATCTTAACGTTCAGAACCGGAAAACGGGTTTAGACGACCTTTCTGCACCTGCCTACTAAATCTGACCTGATTTAGAGCACTTTAGGCTCACCACCTTTTCCCCTATTCCCACTGCCCTTTTCTTGATCATTCAGATCTCTTACCGCCGTGCGTCATAGACATACAGGGTGGTCCACAAAAACTGACAACCCCCTATCCGTTCAAATCAGGTAAAAAAAAAAAGACTAAAATAGAACCGTGTTTCCTGGATAGAATACGTGCGATCCTAAATAGAATGATATGGTTCCCAAATTAAAATATTTTCAGTTTCTGTGTAAAAAAAAACCTAGTTGGCACCCTTCAGAACTAGAAGAGAACAGATAAGCAATTCTAATGAAACGGAAAGACCTTTGAAGTTGAAAATGACCTCTAAACCTTCACAATGTTTAACTCAGGGAACCATTGCGTTCTGGACTACATGCAGGAACCAGTGTGCACGCCCGTTCCTCCCCCATCTTCAGCCCACATTCCAGATTTTAAATTGTCTGAAACTTCATGTTCGACTAGAGAATATCATTGTAATGTTGTGTTGTGTACAGAAGGGTAATATCACTAGGAATAGGCTTGCAATAACCCTTGCCCCAATGTGAATGGTCGTCAAAAATATAACAATGTCGTCTTCAGCAGTTGCAAGTATCTGTTACCAGTCAGTGAACCGACGACAAAAACATGGACCGTTATCCCTCCTGAGTATATCCCAGCCCACACATTGATTCCTGGTGAATGTGGAGTTCAGCGCATTACAGCAGGAGGATCTGTGTACTGGACACAATTGTGCCTGTTTACGCGTCCTTTTCAATGAAACGTCGCCTTGTTGGTGAATAAAGAACGATCAATGATCGTTGGATCGTTGCCAACCATATCAAGTAGTGTATCGAAGAAATCTAGGTAGCGTTCTGGCTCATACTCGCAAAGTTTTTTACACAAACATGGCTTATAAGATTTTAGGCCCATGCGTTTTATTGCTCTCTGCACAGACGATTTGGATATTTCTAACTCTTGTCTAAGCTGTCACAAGCTGCGTTTGAGACATGTCAGGTTACTGCATCAGAATGGTATGAATATCCGGAACAGTTTCCACAGTCATTGTTGACAATGGGTGGCCAGAGTGTTCTTTATGATTATCAGCCACAAACCCAGTTCTTTCAAACTTTGCCACTTAGTTCTTAAACGTGTGACTGCTGGTGCTGGGATCCCACATTTCGTCAACCACATTGTCCCATTATTTATGGGATTGGGGAGGAGAATTTGTAACTTTAGTTCCGGCCGAGTTTTCAGAGGACGCCACGCGTTCCATCTCGTAATTTTTAGCTAATTTTTCAGTCTAATCTAAAGTAAACTAAATTACAACTAAATTAAACTAAATAATAATTAAACACTAGCTAGTTTCCTTTACTTCAGTTTAATTTTAGGCTGAAAACTGAATAGAAATGCCCATGTAAAACTCATTGCGCCTTCTAAACTTAGACGGAATTAATAGAAGTGAATTTGGTCTCAGTCACAAATTCTCCTCCCCAATCCTATAAATTGTTGGTTTTACGTATATATGCGGGTGTATAATTTGCATACCAACACTTGACGATATCTACACGTTGTTGAATTTGCAACCTAGGCATTGTTGCTTTATTCTGACTACCAAGATTACGAGGTTTTCAGCAAACACTAACAACTCAATGAAATAGCACTTGAAAATTAGTATTAGTAAATGAAGCTAGAAATGGAAGGATGATGTTGATTTATTTAATCTACATTGTTTTAAACATTGTTATTGTGCAATAACACCAATCGGCAAACGCCGGCTGGAGACGTAGGGTGAGATTGATGGGTTTGTTTCCATTGGTTCATGCAAACCGTAATTGATAAAGGTACAAAACATTAAAACAAGTTAATGCAAGCTGCATGAAATGCCAAATTAGCACGAATTTGGAAATAAAAACGTAGGCTTTTGATGCTTAAGGTAAAGAATTAACTGATCCGAAATCAAAACACCAAAGGAACACAAATTTAAACTATCCTGTAAGGTTCAGATACTCCAGTGTTGCTGTACTGTTTAGTCCACGTGTAACCTTACTGCTGTATCCAATACACGTAAATTAAAAATTAAAGCCAAAACAAAAATTTCAAAACTGTTCATGCCCAAAGAAAGAATAGTATAAAGCTACACACTCGATTACTTTCTTGGCTACATTTTTTCAGTGTTCTTTAATCACGTCATCAATATTCCGTTCAGCACCCTACTGGATATATAGTATATGTATATCATTATATACATATATGTATATCATTATAGTGTATGTATATCAAAAATAAAATCTCCAACCAGGGAAGAATTTCGGAATAATAAAATCATACGCTCATGTATTGACCTAATTTATTGTAATATTAAAAAATGGGAGTGTGACGCTTTTGTCATTAAAATTAAACTTGCGGATCATTATTTCACGGCCTTTAATGCATATCAATTATCACCTAATGTGAATGAAAAAGTCTTCTTGAACCCAAGTAAAACTAAAGTAAAATATCATCATAAAGGCATCATTCGACAACTACAAAATATAAATTGGGACTTTTTTAAAAACGTTCACTGACCCAAACGTTGTTTATGACCAAATTGAATAAAAAATAAAAAAAAATCTATGATAGCAACATTTTGAATAAAAAAATAAATTATAAACAGACAACTACAAATTACAGAAAAGCTCAGTCGTTCAGTGCTGAATGAATGAACCCTTCTTTGCTAATGAAAATTAATGAAAAAAATAAATTGTGGACAAAAATTTCAAAAATGTCGAACCCCTCGCAAGAACAAATCAGGATCTATAAAGAGGCAAAAAGAAATGTTCGTAATTTGGTAAATGAAGCTAAACAAAAATTTTATCAAAACTTCTTTAACAAAAATTGGAAATATGGTGCAAAAATCTGGGAATAAATTAATCAACTATGTGGAAAATCCAATAAAAAAAAGAGGAGGGAATCTAGATGAAAAACTTAAGAAGGCTTTTAAAGATGTCAGTGCAGAAAACATTAGCAACAACTTTGCTTCATTTTTTCATGATGAAGTTCCCTTGTTAAAAAAAACCTAAACAAAAGAACAAGGTAATCAGTAATAATAAAAGATGCACAAATTCGAATGTGATGGCAAATAAAAATCCGCATACCATACAAATAATTGAACCTGGTTATCATGAAATACTTACAATTATAAACCAGGCAAAAATAAAAAATTCGTGTGGATATGATGGCTTTTTGCTTGAGAATTTTGTTCAATCCAAAGAACAAACTGCTGAATTCCTTGTTTACTTGATTGCGGCAATTATTAAAACTGAAATCTGGCCAACTAATTTAAAAAAACAGATCATTAGACTCATATTTAAAAAAGGGGAATCAAACGAATATTGTAATTACAGGCCCATTGCACTCCTTCCAGTCCTAGACAAGATTATTGAGAAATTTTTTTCTAACAAATTACAGGCTTTTTTCAAAAAATTCAAAATTATTCATGAGAGCCAATTTGGGTTCCAACAAAATAAAGTTACGACCGACGCCCTAAATGCAATCAATAATAAAATTACTAGTGCCTTAAATAAAAGCAAACATATTGGGGCAATTTCAATAGATTTGAAAAAGGCTTTTGATACCCTGGACAAAGATATTTTACTAAAAAAACTTCTTAATGTTGGAATCCGTGGAAAGTTTTTGGGTATTTTACAAAATTACCTAACGGGAAGGGAAAGTTGTGTAAAAATTGATTGTAAGTTGTCAGAATGGCAGTCAATCGCTTATGGAGTACCACAAGGCTCCATTTTAGGACCGGTTTTATTCCTTATTTACATCAATGATGTAACCCTCTCATGTACTTACACCCATGTGACGTTATATGCTGATGACATCTTCCTAATCTCAACTCACTCAAATCAAGACACCATGATAAAAAATTTGCAACATGATTTTAATAATATTAATAATTTTTTCTCAACAAATGAATTATTTATTAGTACGGACAAAACAGTCTTTTCTTGCACATTACAACCTCCCATACTCTGAGAAATAAATGTCATATACGACTTCATGAAGATGGTTGTAATATTAGATTGAATTGTAACTGCCCAAAACTTGCACAAGTTGATAACCTGAAATACTTAGGCATAATAATTGACGACAATTGGAAATTCCATAATCATATCGATTCATTAATTAAAAAAATTAGAGGTACTATTCCCTCACTGTACACCTTACGAGAAGTTCTGGACCCCAAAACAAAAATTGTACTCTTTGATGCGTGGATTGATGCGTGAACAAAGCTATTAAAACTCTTTTTAGTGTTAACAATAATAAAACAACTAAAGAATTGATGACTGAACACAAAATCCTAACCTTTCTACAACTGTTTAAGCATACTATTATTGTAAAATATTTCTTTGATAACACCTTCCAAGCTAAAATCGAGCGCTTAATCCGAAATAATAAGTCTTGGTTAAAAACTCCATCGTGGATAAACACTTACGGAAAAAGACATAACATATTTGTTATCCCACAAACCTTGAATGATTAACCGAGAGATCTTAGAACAAATCTGAATGTGAATAACATTAAAAAACTGGTTAAGAATTGGCTGTTAAATAACTAATTTTAAAAAAGTGTATATTTCTTGTCAATATTTTTAATGTTTTTCTAATGAAATAATGTATTAAACTTAGACTTGTCACACATTCAGTGCACTCACCAGCTTTACGCTTCGTGCCTCGATTTTTTGTACAAAAATGCTGAATAAATTATTATTATTATTATTATTATTCTTATTATATTTTTCAAGATTTGTAAGCAAATTTCCAGGGAGGTCATTTCATTATTGCCTTTCAGGACATTTACAGGTATCCAAGGAATCACACTAACCCTGAATTACCTGTAGAGCTGTGCTAAACCCTCATATACGATTAGTTAAAAACGTTTACAGCATTGTTGTTCAGCCGATATAATAATAATAATAATAATAATAATAATAATAATAATAATAATAATATTTATTCAGCAATTGTAATTATACACATAACATGCATGCACGAAGCCTAACTGGCTTGTTTGTGCACCGAACATAAGACATTTATACATACAATCATGTAACAGTAGTTGTTATACAGAATTTTTTAACAGTATCATATTTCTTGCAGAATACAGTTGTTCAGTATGCTTGATTTAGGAGCCAATTTTTAACAATTTTTTTAATATTTCCTCTCGTTAATTTCGATCGAATTTTGGATGTAATTGGTTGAGAATGGAGGGTACTAAATATTCAAGGCATCTTCTACCATAGGAATTTCTCCAGGTTGGAACCTGTAACCATGCTGTATTGCTTCTTCCAACTCTTATAGTTCTTTTTTGATAATTGTTGTCAAAAAAGTTTGTGATTATAACATTTGATTTGAACAATTTAGCAAAGTTAAGTAGCTGAAATTTTTTAAGAATATTTTTGGTCGACATTTTAACTTTTGAGCTAAAGAGTGCTTTCGTTGCTTTATTCAATGTTTTTTGTAATTTTTCAATGTAGTTTTCGGTGGTTGAACCAAAGATAATGCAAGCATAGCGAACCTGTGACAGTAGCCACGATTCATAGATCATTTTTTAAATTTCGATTCCAAATGTTTTATTGACTCTGTATAGCATCGGTATAATCCCTCGGATTTTTTTCTTTAGATTTTCGATATGTGTATAAAATTTCCAGTTTTCATCAATTTCAATTCCTAAATAGCGTAGCGAGGCAACCTGATTGATTTTAGGACAGCGGTTACAATACGAGTTAAACATGCAATTTTCATTATGTGAACGGATAATACAAGTTTTTTTTCGGTATGTGAGGTAGCTACATGCATAAAGTTTGTTTTGTCATTATTAATGTATAATTCATTGTTGGATAGGTATTGATTTATGACATTAAAATCGTTTTGAAGATTATTCACCATAACTTCTTGTTTGTTACTAACCGATATCAAAAGAATATCATCGGCATATAAAGTGATTTGACAACGATAGTTTTCCTCTAGGATATCGTTTATATAAATAATAAACAATAGAGGGCCTAAAATGGAGCCTTGTGGAACACCATATTCAATAATGTCCCAGTCACTTTGTGAATCTGCAATTTTCACACTGCTTTGTCTATTGTACATATAGTTTGCAAGAATATGCAACAATTTTCCGCGGATACCAATATTGGAAAGTTTATTAAATAAAATTTTTTTGTCGATCGTGTCAAATGCCTTTTTTAAGTCGATTGCAATGATACCTACGTGTTTACTGTGATTAAGTGCATTAAGAATTTTGTTGTTGATCATACTCAGGCTATCTACTGTTCCAATTCCCTGTCTAAAACCAAACTGAGATTTATTTAGAAGTTTAAATTTATATAAGAATTTGTAAATACAATTTGCAAAGTATTTTTCAATAATTTTATTAAGCGTTGGAAGTAATGCAATTGGTCGGTAATTACAATATTGATTTTTTTCATTTTTTTTGTAAATAGGTCTTATAATCTGTTTTTTCAGGTTATCAGGCCAAATTTCCGTTTCAATAATTGCATCAATCAGGATTTTCATAAAGAAAGTAGTTTGTTCCTTGCTATTCACAAAATATTCTAGTAGGAAACCATCATGTCCACAAGATTTTTTTAGTTTGAAGTTTAGCATAATTGAGGTTATCTCATCTTGAGTAGGTTTTAACACTTGTATCGAGTTGGCACAATTTTTTTTATTTATGTTGTTTTGCGTGTTCAGGTAAGTAGAGTTATCTGGTTTCCTCTTTTTATGGGATTTGAGAAGAGGTACTTCTTGCTGATAAAAGGTTGAAAAGTTGTCACATAATGTTTTTTCTTTAACTTCGTGGAAATTTTTTTGGATTTGGTCGTCTAAATTTCCTTTTTTAGTTTTTTTTTCCGCTACAAACTGCATTTATTTTATTCCATAGTTTGGCACTATCCGTTTTATTCTGTTCAAAATAGGTTTTATAGTAATTTTGTTTAGTTATTTGGATTTGTTTAGTAACATTTTTTTTTAAGGTTTTTATATTCTTCCAAATCCTTTTTATCCGGTAATTTCTCTTTGGATATTTTATTCCAAAGTTTATTTTTTTTATTATTAAGTTTCAATAGATCCTGGTTCATCCATTCGTTCCTATATGCATTTTTGTTTTTTTTGTTTTTAATGTATGCTTTCGTGATTGTATTTATCTTGTAGAAGCATGTTACAACTTTTTCAATTTCATTATAAATATCATTTGGATTAGTCATTGTTTGTAGGTATTTCCAGTTATAGTTTTTTAAATGTAAAATGATGCCCTTATGATTTATCTTTTGGTAGTAAACTTTTTCAAATTGTTGTTTATTTGTAGAGTTGTGCTCATCCCAAATTTGAATAGCCGTGAAGTAGTGATCAGCAATTTTGATTTTTATAACGAAGGAATTATAACAAAATTTGTCAATTTTACTATAAATTAGGTCAATACACGATTTTACCACTTTTTTTTCCTTGATCTCTTCCCTTGTAGGTGAGTTGATATGCCCAGTTAAACCAATTGCAGCCATACAGTTTTCGAATCGCTCAATGTCGTATTTTTCACTAGGATCTTGCTGCCCGTGCAGAATATTGAAGTTAAAGTCTCCCAGAAGGAGGAGATAATAATAATAATAATAATAATAATAATAATAATAATAATAATAATAATAATATTTATTCAGCAATTGTAATTATACACATAACATGCATGCACGAAGCCTAACTGGCTTGTTTGTGCACCGAACATAAGACATTTATACATACAATCATGTAACAGTAGTTGTTATACAGAATTTTTTAACAGTATCATATTTCTTGCAGAATACAGTTGTTCAGTATGCTTGATTTAGGAGCCAATTTTTAACAATTTTTTTAATATTTCCTCTCGTTAATTTCGATCGAATTTTGGATGTAATTGGTTGAGAATGGAGGGTACTAAATATTCAAGGCATCTTCTACCATAGGAATTTCTCCAGGTTGGAACCTGTAACCATGCTGTATTGCTTCTTCCAACTCTTATAGTTCTTTTTTGATAATTGTTGTCAAAAAAGTTTGTGATTATAACATTTGATTTGAACAATTTAGCAAAGTTAAGTAGCTGAAATTTTTTAAGAATATTTTTGGTCGACATTTTAACTTTTGAGCTAAAGA
>JAHWFP010069974.1:0-16291 GCA_023313725.1 Lithobius niger | reverse complement strand
TGATAACTCTAAAATGCTTCCCACCCTCCTCCAGATCGACGAAAACTGGAAAAGGTCGCAAAAGTCACTTTCCCACCCTCCTCCAGATTGACAAAAACGAAAAAAGGTCGCAAAAAGCACTTTCGCCCCCCTCCTCCAGATCGACAAAAACAATTACAGCCTCGCAGCATGAGGGATTGAAGACAACGTTTTTTTAAGCCTCAGAAATCCATTCTCAAAGCACTGGTTTGACTAGAAGTGCCGTTATTTTCCCTCCATTTAAATCTAGTGCCCCTTGTAGCTATCTATCCAGATGGTAGCCTCGAAGCCAATATGGCGTTATTGTCGCTGCTGTATAGCAACAACTTTATCCGTCCGTCCGTCCATCGCCATTTTCAACTCCTGAACGGTACCAGGTAGAGACCAACGGTTTTCGCCATTAGATTCAGCGTCCAAAAATTAGATAGAAAGAAAAAAAAACGGAAATATGAAACGAAAGTGGTCCACAAGAGACCGGATGTGGCCGACAAGGGAGCCCATTATATATGGAACGGTACGAGAAAGACAAACTGTTTTCACCGTTAGATTCAGGGTCCAAAAGTTAGTTAAAGGAATAAAAAAAAACCGGAAGTGTGAAGCGGAAGTGGCCTACAAGTGACCGGAAGTAGCCGAGTGAGCCCGTCGTATATGCAGTTGTACCAAACAGACACAAACGGTTTTCACTATTAGATTTAGCGCCCAAAAGTTGGTTAAAATGAATTAAAAAAAAAAAAACCGCAATTTTGAAGTGGATAGCTGACAAGTGGCCGAAAACTGAGCCCAACACGTACGGAACGGTACAAAATAGAGGCAAACTGTTTTCACCGTTGGATTCAGCGTCCAAAAATGAATGAGAAAAACCGGGAGTAAGAAGCGGAAGTCTCCAGAAGACCGGATGCGACTAGGTTCTTGTTCCTTTCGCAATTGAATAACCCAAAGTTAATTAACGTTTATGTCTAAGAGAACTTGAACACCTTTAGCACTTTGTATTAAATACGTTTGGAAATGCAGTTATCCGACGAGAGGCGTAATTTTCTTTGTATTTCGTTTAGGAAAGTTCAGCTTTCAATTAGCTATCACTTACGTGAAATCAATTTATTTTCAAAAGTTTTGTCATTATTTCGAAACCTTGCACCTGCTGGCTTGATTTCAGAAAATAAGACGAAAAAAAAACCAATGCATTTAAAGTAATAAGTGCAATAATTCATCAGTGGTGGAACTAAAATTAAATCTGAGAGAGTGATGTCCTCACCGAAATTCTTACCTTTCCTAATCCATCATTGATATTTATGAAGGCATGGGTGGCGGACACTGATTGCAGCCAATTAGGATAATTAATATCACATTCTAAACAGGGGAAGGGAAATGTAGCGGATGAAATGGATTCGTACGCAGCCCATGGCTTGACACCTGACGACGGGAGGGAGATTAATAGGTTCGCACGGTCTGTGAAATTCGCCGTACTTGTCGGTTGCACCAACTTGCCCATTTTTACACTAAATGGATCGCGTAAAGCAATTTTGGGTTTCGTACGCGCGCGATTCAAGCTGAAGGGAATTTTTAATTCGTATCAAGAATTATTGTTAGATCATGTTGGCAGTTTTAGCATAATTTTTGAACCTACCGATTGATTATTGTATATTTGAAAGTTGTGAAATGTGAGATCGGCGGCAGTAGCACTAGCGGCAACAGTTCAGCCTTATAATTCGGTATCTAAATTTTAAAGGGCGATAACATCTTCATGGTAAAAATCAATAAAAATGTAAAAATGACACCTTACATTATTGCTCTTTACTCTGAAGATAGTATCGCCCTTCAAAATGATATAATGTAGTACATTTCATAACAAGGACAAGGATATGTGCGCTCGTATAAAATGTGAAATCCGAGCCAGTAGCACAAGTGGCAACAGTAAAACCTTATAATTCGGTATCGCACCGAATAATACTTTGGACCTTAAATGAAAACTTGAACATTGCTACCGAAATTAGTAGTTCATTTAACCTTCGAATTATTAAGCGGTGTGATTAACTTGGCGAATGTTTTGGTGTGTTGATATCACTCCTTTGTAAGGCCGAACCATTCGGAACTTGGTGGCCCCTTTCACCAGGGGATAACACCGGATAACACACACTACAACCGATGACGATGTATGGTAAACTCGTCCGCGTCAGTGTCCATCTTGTTCCGGCTTCATAAATTGTCGAGTGTGTAGAAAAAAGTTGTTGTGTGTCCCAATAAGCCACCGTACATTACCATCGCGCAATTAAAAAATGGCCGGCAAATAACACTAAGGAGAGAGAGAGAGAGGGAATTTCTTGAGGGTAAATACCATGAAATATTTTGTCAGTTTGCGACAGATCAATGTTTATTTTCCGGCATCTTTGAACGCCAGTGTGGGCTGGCTTAACCCTTTATAGCCTGGCGTCCCTTTAAAAGGACGGCTACTGAACGGCAAAAAACTAAGTCCCAACGCGCAACGCGAGCTTTGTGAGGGGTCCCCGGGGACCGCGAGTAAAGCGAGCAGCAACAGTCCATTGGTCAGCGTCCTGGTCTGCAAACCAAGTGAATGCTGGTTCGAATCCCGCGACCGACCCAACTATCCAGTTTGACATTGGCATTAAAGGGTTAAGGCTACGATTACTAACGCCATGTTATCTGTGCTTCCACGGTCCTTGTCAAGTGGTGAGCGCTTTTTGCTCTAGCAACGCTTCTCTGATGTTACGTTACGACCAGTGCGACTTACTTTGAACTGGAAATTGCAGTCATACTCACACTGACCTATATAAATCCGATACCATCGGACCCACGTGGAAAAACCTACAGGAATATTATGAGACCCCCTACATTGACACTCTGAAGTCTGCGGTGAATGCACTAACGTGCCGTTCATGTCCTGCCCTTTACATTGGTCAGTGGCTTAAGGACTATTGACCGAAGAAAACTCTATCACGTTGAGGCTATAGCAAACAAATATTGCGATTTCAAAACATGAACTTGGGGCAAACCATGTCAGAAACTTCAGCGACACCAAGATCCTATGTCACGAGCCCATTGAAGAAATTAGATTAGGTCTCGAATCTTATTAAATTGTTGCAAACAAAGGTAGTGATGATACAATCAAGAATTTTACTTATGTGGAAACGTGGTTTTCCTTGTTACAAAATCTCACTGTTAACGTAAACACATCCTGACGTCATTCCAAGTTGGTGGCTGGGTCAACACCACCTCTCATTCATCTCTTCATTTTTTAATTTTAGGGGTGTGTATTTAGGATTTTTTTGGTTCTAGGAAAACAAATCATGTATTTTATGCTGAAAATTATATGAAGTTGGTGTATATAAATTGCAGCCTATTGTTTTATTAGGGAACAAGCTTTGTACCTATTTCAAACTGAAGAGATATCAAAGAAATATTGTTATCAGAATTCGCGTTAAGAGTAATTCCCCCTTCCCCAACATCCACGATATGTTTTCATCACATAACTTGTAATTAAACTGGTTGTGATGTCCTAAGCATAGACACACCTTAGCCCAGCGTGGGCACCAATGGTAAAGGAAAGACACGGACTAACTAGTGTGTAGGCTACAGCTGAAAAGACCTTTAATTCCTGTAAAGGGTGGTATAAATATGGAGTGGTACAGGAAGTCATGTGATGTAACAAATGCTATATACAATTGATTGGGCTAACCTATTAGGTAGATTAGGGTGAACTGGGTAGGCTAACATCTTGACGCTAAATTGAAAGAAGCCATTGTGGAGCCACAAATGACGACTCCACATTGGTCAGAAAGCCAAATGAACCTGATTAGTATTAAATACGGATGGAAACCTATTTACGTTGCCTATAGGACTTGCATGTCAGACTGCCTGAACGGAGAATTGGACCCACCTTTGGAAACAAAGGCAGAAGTCCTACCTCTAAGCCACACTGACACTGCCATATCAGTATTTAAGCCATGTCAGTAAGGCTTAGCGAAAGGACTTCGGCCTTGGGCTTCAAAGGTCATGGGTTCAATTGCCCGTTCAGGCAGTCAGACATTTAAGTCCAAAAAGACAACGTAAATAGTTTTGCATGCGTATTTATAACTTGCTCCGCCCAAATATTCGTACTAACTTTCGTTTAAATCGGATCATGCATCTAGCCGTAATTACCGAATAAACACACACAACAAATGCCAAACCGTCATGTTACAACACGACTTCGGTCGCCCCATCAATAATTTTTTTTTTCATTACAATTAAAATAGCTATGGCGACTGTGAAGCTGAAAGGACGCTTATGTGTCTTGTCTTTATGTAAAGTAATACACAGGGTGGCTAAAAAAAACGTAATAGCATAAACTCGTCCAACTCCAAAAGAACCTCTTGGACTTCGATTAATTTATGCTCTTAGATTTTTATGAACCACCCTGTACTGTATACATATAAACTGTACTAGATCAGACGACAGACTAACGTGAGAATCGATACATGTCTGTGCTAAACTATTGGCCGGACCATGAGAGGAAAATAACGTACGGAAGTACTTGAAGCAATATGGCCGCTAAGATAACTGATTCGCGGCTGATTCACCTGTTGCCTCTGGTTGCCGGTCGAGGGCGTTGTTTACAACCCAAAAAAGAACAGTTAGGAAAATCATACATTTAACATTAAAACTTTGGTGCGAGGCAGTGTAACAATTTTGAAAACCAATTTAATTTGGCGTTAAATCTAACACAAACTTGCCAAGTAAAAATGTATACAATTTAATTTTTGCTTTGGAAAACCGCTATATAGTTGTCGTAACCTATCCCCAAAAACCGTTCATGTGGAGGCGGAGCTGCTACATATTGATATGCACTTTCGGTGCACAGTATTTTCAGAGTTTAGTTCAAAATTCGAAGTACTCGATCCTCAGACGAATTCATAAACTGTATATAATTGTAAACCAATACAGTAGCTAATGCACAATGTTAACTAATATGATACTCCCTGACAAATTTAGAAAATGTGTGTCTGGTCAGGTTTACGTTGCCTATTTCTGGCTATTTGTGACAACCATTTTGTGTCCCTTACCCCACCCCTATTATCTTTGTAGGTTCGAGCGGTAGTTAGTATATCCGTGGTTGGCTTAAAGGCAAAAGAAAGGCACTGCCGGAGTTTATGATATAGCGCTTGAGTTTGACAATTTGTCGATAATATTTGAATGTCCTGTCCAAATTTATGTAAAAATACCCTAAAACTACAGTTTTGTCTAGAGTATGTTCTCAACTTTCATGTTATCTTGCCGTATGGCCAGTGGTTCTGTAAACAATAGATCTTGCCATGCCCCCCTCCCGCCTTCTGATCACGCCAACCGTACTCATTGTTCCTTTTGAGGAGAGCTTTCCCACCTGAATGCCCTTGGTGTCGCCGGCCTTTCACGTTCCGTCACTTTGTTGTTGATTGTCACCATCTTGATGGTGCTCGTCGTTGTTTCCACCTTCCGCAGGAGACAGCTTGTCAATTGGGCGATAATCGTGTTTTCCTGTCCGAGGTTCTTCAATTTTTGCAGGAGGTACAGATATAAATTAAGATCAAGATTTGGATTTGGGTGGGGGTTACCATCTCTGTAATGCGTGGTGAAGGGGCATCCCGGGCCACTGCACAGTGACTGAGGTTGGCGCTAATGACCTAGCTGTCGACGCGCCATTACACCTCAATCCCTCCGCCTTCAGGCCAAGAAACGAGTATTCGTCTTTCACCATTCATAAATAAAGAATGTGGACCAGAAGGTTAACAAAACGAAATAAGCTGAAAATATTAGCAATAAAACAAGAAACAACGGAGCCAGCATTATAAACAGCAAAGGGTGAGAAGGGAGCAGGAGTATGGACAATAAAAAAAATCATGCGCTGTCAGAGTACGAGAATTAAATTCGGGTCTTGAGATTGGACATCTGACGATGTTCACAAGAGCTCGATTCTCTTTCTCGTCTATTTACTAATATTTACAGCTAATTTAATTTCTTTAACTATGCTGTAGCTTACCCTGTAAAAACGACGCTGTGCACAGACAGTAAAAGTCACTGTGTACCAGATCAGACCCCACGATGTACAGATGTATGAAATTGTTAGATTTGGGGTTTATTTAACATCTCAGTAATGTGTGGCGCAGTGGCAACCCGGACTACTTTACTGTGACTGAGGTTGGTGCTAATGACCAAGCTGTCGACGCACTATTAAGCCTCAATCCCCCTCCCACATTCTGTATCCACACTCCATACTGTATCCATACAGTATCCACTGTTACGGATACAGACTGCAGCGTTATAACCCTGGATACAGTACCCAGTGTGGATACATTATCCGCTGTTATAACACTGTAGACTGTATGCATTGGATACATTATCCAGTGTTATGGATAGTCTCCAGTGTATTGTACATTGTTATGGATACAGTCTCCATTGTTATAACACTGGATACAGTATTCGTGTGGACACACTATCCAGTGTTATAATACAGTGACAGTGACTGAATCCATAACGATGGTCACAGGCATACAGGATATACTGAGACCTGTATGCCTGTACACTTTTTGTCTTTCAAAAACGTACTACTGTAGTATATTAGTGTACAGCGACGTCAGAGTGTAATGAATGTTTGTCCAAGGTTGAAGATCTGGACTTCAGGCACCCACTGACGTCAGCTTATGGCAAGTTAGCAGCACTCTTAACGTCTTAGTTGTAATAGTGGTCTAATGGTCTGTGTCCAAAGATCCGGATTCATTTCTGGACTCATGATGACACGTGAAGTCATTATCGCTGCCTACTTGTCATCCTTGTTCACGATGTTGTCTTTAAGTTAGTTTATTGGGGCAGAAGGGTTACATTTAAGCCAAACTCAAATTGGCTATTCCTTGAAGAGCACTTCACGCCGAAGCTTAGTGGTAATCGGTTTTTGAATATGTTCAGAAGTTGCAAAACGAAAACCATTCCGTGGGTTCCATTTTCAGGCGCCATTTTGGATTTTTTTCAAATGGTATAAAACCAAGTACAGTACTTCGGTGTAGCTAAAAAAAATATGCCTGATAAATTTCTTTCGAATCGTGTGATTCGTTCCGCCGTAACTGCGGCACAGGCACACTAACAGAGCAAATTGGCAGCTCGAATTAAAACGATACTTTCTTCGCTTCGCTCTGTTGGTCAGCTAATGACGGTCTTCTTTCTGTCTCATAGTCTTTTCAAAGAGTAAGTTCTGCCATCCTACGAACGCCAAAGTAACAATAATGCATATTGCACTTTAAGAACAAGTACATTCTATTGAATGAAGGACAAGCTTGTCCCGCAAGACTGGACAATGTCTTCGGCAATTGCGGTCAAGGCGCGATGCTCCACGGTTAATGATTGTATCTCTCCGCATCGACGATGGCTTCTGAGTAATTGGATTGGTCCTTAATGGCCCAATGGGGAGGATGAGCCCCCATGCCGACCGCTCTCTCTTGGCGGCCTCTCCCGACCCATAATTGTCTTATTCCGCAGAAAGGCTTCTAGTGCAAGTTCCGGAACAAATTTATCATCCTACACCATCTTGTTGCTACTCCCGATAATAACAACTGGACAACATGTTTGGAATCCAGAGTCGCTCGCATGATAACTGTTAATTACTGTAAAGGCCAGTGAGGATTGTGAGTATTTGACAGAAGTTATTATGGGGTGAAAGGGTCAATACACGGTCCACGTCCGTACTGAAAGCCCATTTTCCGTTCTGCTTCATTCTTGGTTTCTGCTAGTAGTAAACCTGGGTTACCATTTAACAGGCAGCAATTATCTTTTTGTATATTTGTTTTAGTGTTTGCCTGTATAAGGAAGCCAAATGAATACGGAGCTAAAATTTGAGGAGTAATTTGTCCTTTGTTAACATTCTTTTTGGTTTAGTTAACGTCTCTGTAATGTGTGGCGCAGTGGCAACCCGGGCCACCGCATTGTGACTGAAGTTTTCGACGCCTTTAAACCTCATCCCCACCCCTCCTCCTTCGCTAAAAAACTTAATAGGGATCTGAGATTCCTGAAATATTGTTCTGCAATCCAGGGGATTCCCAATTAGCTGTTAGAGATGGCAATCTGCCAAAACGGATTTTTCCACGGTTTTTTTCCAATGTTACCCGGCTATTCTATCCCCTTTAAGGGACATAGTACAGATTATAATCGAATTTCATTAATTATTTGCATGATAGTATTGCGTGTCCGACCACTGGTCAACCGAGTTATATGCCCCTTGAACTGGACAGAGACTTAGCCATAAATACAAATTTTTAATTATAGGTTTGATTGTTTAATGTCATACTGTTGTGTTGTCTTGTATTTTCAATTTTAATGAATAAAGGACACTAAGATATTGGAATTTCAGTTCCTACTTCGACCAATTTCGGGGAGTCAGCATAAATCTTAATAATTAATATGTTAAACAACTAGGGCATCATTAGTTTCACAGTTGACAAAATGGAGCGAACCAATCATTAATCAATCACACAATAAATTAAAGTCGCATAAACATTTATGCTAAAAAATTTGATGTTAAAACAATACATGGGGAGAAATTATGGAAAACGGCAAGATCGTCAGATAAATTAAACCCGTATTGCATGGGAGAGAGCGTTGTGGGCCATCTTTGGGGTTGCATCATCGCATCTTGGTTCTTTGTCTATTTGCTTTCGTAGAGAATTGCTGAATGGTGTTGATCGCATAACGCAACACAACACCACACAACACAAACAAATAAATAAATAAACAAACAAACGATACATTGTGTACAGGCAATTCACTGTAAGTGCATTGGAGACAGCGTTGAGGCTCATTTTTTCGGTTGCTCATCGCATCTTGTTTCTTTGTCCATTTTCTTTTGCAGCACGTCGCTAGATGGTGTTGTGCCTCAACAACATGTACTATTTAAAAAAAAATTACAAACCAGCTCTGGATGTACTGCTATCAATGTACAAAATTTGGCTTTAATTGTTGCAGTCGTTATATTGCGTGATGCGATCACGAAGATTGCATTTGACTGTACTCGTCCTTCAGCCTCGCTTCGCTCCAATAAAAATAATTGCAAAAAAATAAAGGTGTTTATTATTGGCTGGTTTAGGGTTTTACGTTGCTGTTAGCTTCGAAGTTACTTACGCCAAGAACGCAGCACTGTGCGCGATTAGATCGAGATTTGGGGTTTGGTTCAGATCTCTGTAATGTGTTGCGCAGGGGGATCCCTGGCCACTCCACCGTAATTAAGGTTGGAACTAATGACCAAGCTGTCTACGCGCCATAAAGCCTTAATCCCCCCTCCCTTCCAACTCAGCCTCCACACGACTCGTGCCCTGTCAACGTGTTCTTTTTGTCTTACAAAGTACACAAGCTGTGTACTGACGATACATAGTTCGTGTAGAGGTTGAGCTGGTGAATACTGATATGTACTTTCGCTGCACAGTACCTTCAGGGGTTAGTTCAAAATTCAAAGTACTTTTTAAACAAATTCATAAACTGTACATTGTAAACCAGTACAGTAGCTAGTGTGCTATGTCAAACTTATATGATATTCTCTGACAGATTTAGAAAATGTGTGTTTGGTAAGGATTTTTGTAATTCTTGAATCCCAGTGCTCGATTGCATTTGACGTCAAGCAAACTGTGTTACTCTAATTATTAAAATGATGGAATGAAGTAGTTGATGACTTCCACCAGAGAAATTCCAAATTTTCAAATTCCTAATTCTAATGGAACGTATCACCTTCATTGTGATCATGGAAGAGGCTTTAATTATGCGATTAATTATACCAATAGATATTCGTGTTCGGAAATTGATAACGTTCCTCCGTATCCCTCGCAACAATCAATTGATCTTCAGCACATAAATTAAATATTTGCGATTAATATCTTAAAGCAGAGTGCTAAAGCAGATGGCTACATTGGATTCACGTAAACCGAAGCGACCCTTGTTCAATTGTGAGGTTTCGTAGGGGTTATTAATTTCTTCTATCTTTAGCCTACACATCATCAAAGTATAGCGCAAATAGTTAACTGCTAAACGTGGAAGACACTAGTGTCATAATAAACAACAGGATCGTGTAGGATCTCGTCTTTGCCGTTGGTGAGCTTTGAAGCATTCTAACAATAGTGATCTCTATATCATTCGGACATTGGTGAGCTTTGAGGCTTTTTCTTGCAAAAATTGTGACCTTAGAACCACTCTGACAACGGTGATCTTTGAATCACTCTGACAATGTGATCTTTGGATCACTCCGACACTAGTGATCTTCGAAGCATTCTGACTATAATGATCTTTGAATCATTCTAACAGTGGTAATCTTTGGATCACATGGACATCTGATCCTTGTATGACTGCATGGTAGAAGTTTGGTTGACTCTCCCAATGCTCCAATTTAAACTAAAGTCATAAGGTCGTTCGTTACCTTTGATTAGAAAGAACCTTCCCTCAAACTAATTATCCTGGCCGTACTAATGAAGGTTTATTATCCTGCATGACCATTCCTATGAAGGTCTTAAGAGCAACGTCAAATATGTCGTCTTACAATAATAGGACTTTTTTAAGGTAGCCAAAATAAACAAAACTGTTCGTATGTTGGTCCATTAGCAGAGGAGAAAATGGTAGGTTTATTCGAGCATGAACTCAATAGCGCAGTTTACAAGGCTTCATCGGGATATGACGACACAGATTCGAATCGACAAACCAGTCTATCGTCTAATTATTGACATGGCGCCTTTATCCCCATGACCATTCCTTAAGACTATTTTTTTTAATGTTTTAAGCTTTTTAACTGTACTATTACTCTCTATAAAAGAAATCGGGCACAATAGATCGTTAGTATAGATTCCATCCCCCAATGATAGATGATCCCTGGCCGATCGGTGCAAATTTGCTAGTGCGTGAATTTCCACCTACGATGTCAAATTGTTTACAGGTAAACGTGCTTTCTTCGTTTAATGTGTAATTGTATTTTTATAGTTTGACATCCTTTGCGTGATTTGTGACATTTTTCCGGCCTTGTTTCTCTGACATCCAAGTTCATTTGGACACTGAAGATAATGTGCCCTGTTCGTACACATTATTGTGTGCCTTCTAAGCGTACGATTTGTGCATTGGCAGAACTCATATTTCGTACGTTTTGATTCATAAAGTACACAATATGTGCACTGTAAGAACACAATTCATGTGGGGGCTGAGCTGGTACATAGCGAAGTGTATTTTAATACTTTGATGCACCCCCAGCCGAAGCCATGGTGCCAGCAAGATAGAGGGACAATTTTGCTGGGTAATTACGATCGTATATTCCTGGGATCTTTTACATGCCACAATCGACAAGAGCACGAGGCATCATAAGGCTCTTCCTTTCCCGAAAACGCTGTGGGTTGTTGAATTCAGACACGAACCCGGGTCCTCTGGTATACGAACTAGTAGTGCTAGAAATCAGCGCCCCCCCCCCCACTCGCTTACCTTACAGTGGTGTGTGCTACCAGAGCAAAATGTCTCACGTGACTGAAATACCAATCACGACGTCTCTCATGAAACTAGAGAGACAGCCACAGGTGAAACTTTTTAAATTCCCTTTGGCGAGACGAACAACACGCTGTTATACGCCTATATAAAGGTAGACCAGTAAGGTAGGCCAATTTCATCATCGTGGTCGAATGATGTCAGGACTCAGCCTAGTTGCCTGTGGAAGTTTTTTTCGTCGGGTGCTGGAAGTTGTTCTCGTCGGGTGGAAGTTGTTCTCGTCGGCGGCTGGGTGAAAGCACAGGGAATCTGGCAATGTCCCTGCTATTCAGTGCCAGAAAACCAGCAGTGTGGGCGTGGTTAAACAAATTGGGCCAACGACTTCTCCTCCCCCCCCCCCCCCCCCCCGCGCATTAGTGTGAGATACTTCTTCAGCATTACGGGTAAAACAGGACGGAAAGCCAAATGGACTGGAGAAGTGTTAAATAAATACGGGTGCAGACCTATGTACGTTGCCTTTTGGACGTATATGTCCAAAAGGCTGTCTGGATGGGAAATTGAACCAATGACCTTTGAAATCAATGGCCGAATTCGTACCGTTAACCATACTGAAAGCTGTGTCAGTATGGCTTAGCGGTAGGACTCGGCCTTTGGTTTTAAAGGTCGTGGGCTCGATTCCCTGCTGTATCCTGACATTTAAGTCAAAAAGGCAACGTAAATAGGTTTGCATCCGTATTTATTTAACACTTCTTCAGTGGGTGTGGGGTCTACTCTGGCCTATTCCGGACTTTTGTCTCTGAGATCCTGGCAATGATGGAATGCTTCACTTACGATAACTAAATTCCTGTCTGCATCTTTAAACGTCTAGACGTTCAAAATTGAGTCAAATAAATAAATAAACATACACAAATCGATAATAATTACGTAGGAGTTGGAGAGAACACAAATGACGCAACAGCGAAAATCGTTCACTTGAAAATAGCTAACATTCGGTAAACATTTATGATTTTCGTTGTTGTGCTAATGTGTTTAGTTTACTCCTACATAATTTAATAGCGATCTTTAGTTACCTGATTATTTGAGCGTCTGCCTTGTGTTTATACCACTTCGATGCAACATTTCCTCTGCCTAATGAAATCATGGCTACCCTCCGGATGTACGTCATCAAAACAGTGAGGAAATAACGGAGCTGAGCGACAAAACAGCGACGTCATAACAGCTAGACGACAATAAAGCGCACGACACAACAGCGTGCGGCAGAACAGCGCAACATCATAAAGCCCTAACCAGACTGGCTGCTCGCAGCTGCACGGCCCCAAAGACGTCAAAATTTATCTGTAAACGGAACATCAACCGTACAATTGCAGCAATTTTGACCTTGTTGGCACGCAGTGACGCAATGCGCCGCACAAAATTTGCTTCTGTCTGGAGAGGGCTTAAGGGCGCGTTCACGCAACCACTCGTCCTTGCATTCTCGCAGCTAGAAGCTACAGAATCATCTGAAATTCCAACATGGCGGCGGTTTTAGCTCTGTCGACTCGCAAGGAAAACAGTCACAGGGTTCGTACACGGCCTTGAATTCCTTGAAAAGCCTTAAATTTCGAAACCAAAATTTCAAGGCTTAAAAATTCTTGAAAATTGGCATTTTTTTGTTGTAAAGGTTCTCGGCCTTGAATTTTGTTAGCGTACTATGTTTGATGAAATACAGTCAATTTATGCTTAAATTCATAAATAAATTTAAAATAAATAGTTCGTCAGCCTAATGCTTATCTTCTGTTAACGATATGACGTGCCTTCGTTCGTATTCACGTAAAAGTGGTACTGTAACGGCAATTTGTCCCGCGATGGGGAGCAAAATAAATAACTTGTAAATGGATGTTTATTCAGTTATAGAGTATAGGCTAGCAAAAAGATTGAATTTGTTTTAAGGCAATTTTTAACAATTTTTGGTGTGCAAAAACGGCCCTGAAATTGGCTTCGAATTAGCCGTGAAAAACCTTGAAAAGGCCTTGAAAATGGTTTCGTCTCTGGAGTACGAGCCCAGTAGTCAATAATGCAAGTTCTGAAGCGACTGGGAAACTCCTTTCGTCAGGAGGAATTCTTTATCTTATTATCAAGGATTATAAGACTTAAAGTGTGCGCGGCCTACCTTGAGTTCGCCGCAGAACGAACACCGATAATCGATTGTACGTTTTTGGCAGCAGAGTGCCTTGTTGATATCCAAGATGGTTACAAAAACAATGGCGGTCGTTGATTAAAGCCGCCCTCTCCAGGAAGACGTAGTCGCTCGTAAAATATTTCCAGGACTCAAGATACGCCGCGCACACAATGACGCATTTACGCAAATGACGGCGGATTCAGCTAATCCAGGTAGCGTTGTTACCATGGCAACGGCAACTTTGCCATCGCGGTTAAATTCTAGCTGCGAGAATGCAATGGCGACTCGCTGCGTAAATACACCCTGAGAACGCGACGACAAAATGGCTTGGGAAAAACAGCCTGTGACAAAATAGCGCGAAACGTTGTTAAAGAACGATGACGTTTTGAGCATTACCAATGATGGTCTCCTCAGATCGGCGTATAAAGCTAGTGGTCCACAATTTGTACACACCTATGGCCACTCTTTATGTCCCGACTACGCGCCCCCAGCGCCCCCCCCCCCCGCCCCCGCCCAGGATAATTTGTTGCTAGTGGGCGCTTGTTCTGTCTTATTTATTTAGGAAAAATTTGGCAAAAAGTTGTTTTTAAAAAAGGGATGCTCTGGGTACAAATAATAATTTTGAAGTAAAATGTTTGGCCAACATTACAATACACAGATGAAGAGCTACGGAAGAAAAATGACTGGTAGAAAACGTAGCTAGGGGAAGTGAGTGGGGTGAACAGGGAATTTGAAACTGAAAGTTTTGGGCAGTGTCGCGAATGCAGTCGAGCACCAATCAGTTCCACATTTTTATAACTTTCAACTATATTCGTAATTATTTTTTTTTTATTTACCTGTTTTTATGAACTGTCTTATTGTCTGTATTGTTTTATTGTCTCTGGCGTGCAGTTTATATTAAACGTAACTTTTTTTGGGCCTTTTTTCGCCTAACTAAGGAAGACAGAAGAGCGCCCGAAAGCAACAAATTATCTCCCCCCCCGCCGTCACCCGACCCCCCCCCCCCATCAACACATAAAAATTTGTTTTAGTTGAGTGCAAGTTGTGGATCACTAATTTTGTACTTTGATCTGATGAGAGAATTGACTATTCGCAAAACGGTATTATTTTTAAACAACTTTTGCGCTGTTTTGTCGCCGCGCTGTTTTTTCGTCACACAGGGTGTGGTCGTCCGCCGC
This sequence comes from Lithobius niger, assembly GCA_023313725.1. Classification (NCBI taxonomy): domain Eukaryota; kingdom Metazoa; phylum Arthropoda; class Chilopoda; order Lithobiomorpha; family Lithobiidae; genus Lithobius; species Lithobius niger. Next base: position 1,477 of record JAHWFP010069974.1, on the reverse strand, counting down.
ATGCGCGTCGCATGGATACAGAGTACTTTTACATATAATGAAAGGGGCGAAACCAGCCGGAAGTCATATCGTAGAACAATGAGTTTTTTTTTAATAATCACTATTATAATCACTGGAACTCGCGCTGAACCTCTTTATTGTTAACTTGTCTCACGTTCTAAGTCATTATTTGTACTACTAGGTTGCGCAGAGCGATCTGAGAAGCTTTCCAGATTTCGCATTCCCAGTCAACTACCGGTAATGGCCGGGATTTTTACCTCGATGTTAAACGCTTCTCAGGTCGCTCTGGACAACGTACGAGTACAAATGATGACTTCGAAAGCGAGACAAGTTGTCAATAAAAACGTGCAGCGGGAGTTCCATTGATGATAATAGCGTGTAAGCGTAAAATTTAATAACGCTCAATTGTTCTGCAATATGACTTATGGCTGGTTTCACCCTTTTCATTACATGATAATTATGTATAGACTCTGTATCCATGCAACGCGTACGCGACGGACAACAAGTCCCTGTGGTTGTCATGCTATTTTGTCCCGTACTGATGTGTCGTGCGCTATATTGTCGCCGTTATGACTGTTAAGACGTCGCTGCTTTGTCGTGCGCCGTTATTTACGCGCTGTTTTGACGGGATACCATGTGGAGATCCTATATCTAAGGTCTTGGAAATTCTTCTAAGATTCTGTAAGTTCTATCGGGAAGAACAAGATCCTGCGAGAATAACAAGATCATGTAACAGGATCGCGCACATTTGCAGTATTTCTGATTACTCTTGAACTTACGAGATCTTGGATAGGAACAAGAATTAACAGGATCTTGGATCTCCACATGGGTAACCTCCATAGCTGTTACGGGAATTCTTTATTGTGGTATTGGAGGCAGGCTCAAGCGGTAGTAATGTTCCAATTTTGATCCAGTTGGTTTGATTGTAAAGATATTTGTGATTATCAGTTCGAACTGGAGTTGGAGTAGTTCGAGTTGATTCGAGTGCCGGTAACATCATCTCAATGGCATGTAATTCCTTAATACAGGCTTACCAACCTATACAACTAAGATCGTAATATTGGTTTTTTTATGCGTATGTCGCCGGGTCACCGCGATTCCCACTTCCCCCTGTGGGCTGGGGGTAGAATAAGCCCACCGTACCCCTGCGTGTCGTAGGAGGCGACTAAAAGGGAACCCAAGATCACGGTTTGCTAGTGTGCCAAGGGTCTGCGTGGCGGAGGGTTTTTAGTCCGTCTTGAACACTAGCAACCTCAACACTACGGTTTGCGAGTGCGCCTACGGTGTGTATGGCGGGCAGGTTTAACACCCGTCGCAAGCACTAGTCCGAAAGAGGTGAAGGGACATCCAGACAAACCAGGCCCGGGGTGGCTGCTTAGAGGATGTTTGGCAGTTTGAATCCCCTTTTGGGTTTGATTCCGATTTGCCCATTCTGGCCACTGGGCTTTTCATCCTCATCCCCCAGCATGTTGGCCGT
>JAHWFP010069973.1:0-17773 GCA_023313725.1 Lithobius niger | reverse complement strand
TCGTGATGCTCATTCACCTAAGTTTCATCCAAAGACGGGTTACTTCTTAAATGTCGTACCTGACGTAAAAATCGGCGACGCTGGCCAACAATTTCTGGACGCTTTTATTTAAAATTTCTGTTGTTGCATTTTCCGTATTTCATCCCAAGTTTCTTTTTCATGGTTAAATGCCACGGAAGTTCTCCCATCTTTAAATCCAAACTTCGATTTGAACTTGGCCAAAACATTATCAAGATTTGGATAATAATTATTACCTTCTCGGTGAATTTCAGTTATTGCTGCTCGAGCGGCTGACAGTTGAAAGTCGTCCAAGCTTGTTACCGTTGGCGCCTTTGGCCGTTATTTCGCAGCCGTTATGAACCGCGGAACTGAGCCTCTGCTGCGGCTGGAGTGGCACTTGTTTCGGCGAGTAGTTGCGCGCCTTCGTTAACTATTTGTTTAACACAACTGAAAGAAACCTTTGTTGCATCCGAAGGTTCTTGGGAAACAGCGTTCTTGCTCTTTGTTGGTTCCTTGCTTCGCAGATAACAATAGACATTACAAATAATTTCCCTAGTTGGCTGTGAATCATTTTACCGCTTTTCCCGATTGAAGACGCGTTAATAGACGCCATTTTGTGACTATTGCACTGGCGGTTTTTTTTTACCCATGATGCTAGTCGTGGAGTTGTACTGGAGTGGACAATCGATATTTTTCTTAAGCCACGCCCAGTTTACAAATCGCGTACAGATTATAGCTATATTTATGCTGTAGAGCCTGTGGACTTAACAAGTACCTGGAAGCTGCAGCTGTCCCAAATTCAGGCATTGTTAGCAATGGCCGATGAATAAATCACGTTGTTCTCGGTTGCAGTTTACGTTCGTTGAGTACTTGCATCTGGAATTATTGGCATGCCTGCTGATACTGTCGGAACTGTTCGGTGTACCGTTCACTGAATTAGTGAAACAAGCCCAGCAGGAGGTCACCACGATGTTGTCGACGCGCCATTAAGCCTCAATCCCCCCCCCCCGCCCGGCGGGGGGGAGGGGGGCCCCCCCCCCCCCTCTCCTCCCGACGGGGCATGGCTGGCAGTCACAGGGCCATGGTAGCAAGTTGTGGTACTAGTACGTTGAAGAGTGTGCGCATGTCTACTACCCGGGTAGGTTCGTTAGGCTGTCCAAGGCGCCGGGACAGGACGTTGTTGCTGATCCTATTGTCGATCGAGCCGATTGGTGTTTAGTTATGTCATCCATCAGTACAGGTGTGAAGATGCCCGATTCTGTAAACAAACTTTCTGAAATGGCCAGGGCCTTTGTGGATTCTGACATTAAGGTTGGTCCTCAGAAGGCTAGGTATGCTGATAAATGGACACGTTGGGTGGCCTGGTGTTGGGCTCGCAGGGTGGAGCCGGCGGAGGTATCAGTAGAGGTGTTTGAATTTTTGGCAGATTTATGTTCTACTGGTTTACTGTATAGAACTATTGTCGGCTATGTGGCAGCTTTCTTGAATATTACATCAGCTACAGTGGGGTGTCCTTTGCATCAGTTGGTGAAGCGTTTTTCGCCATATGCTACCTGGCCAACGATAAGTGGCTATTTAATTGTGACCTGACTACAGTAGTAATCTACTTGCGAAGTGTTCATCCGCCCAAGATGGTTGTCATGCTTCTGGCGATATGCTTAGGGAATAGGGCCACTGAATTGGCTCACTTGGATCTAAACTGGCGTGATTTCGAGGGGATGGAAACTGTTTCCGTCTTCCGGAGCCTCAAAACCACAAGGAGTGGAGCAACATTCCTGGTGCTTAAGTTGAAGAATAATGAATATAGGACCCTAGATGCTATCCGATACATTGCGGATATTAGACAGACGGCGCCGTTGCGAGATCAACATGCCGTGGCCTCCGGCGGTCGTTATTGTATGTCCAGCCGCATCAGTCAGTCAGCCCGCAGACAAAGGCTTGGTGTCTGTGTTCGGTTCTGGACACATTGGGTGTCGACACGAGCCGTTTCAGGGCACATTCAACACGGGCAGCAGTGGCATCGGTAGCAGCAGGGTGTAGTATTTCGGCGTCCTAAATTATGGAAATGGCTAACTGATATTTGCCACACATAATCAGCGAGAATATTACAGAGATCACCAAAACAACAACACAATACCACCAACGAAGAACAAACACAGTTCAACAATGAAATTTTCGGAGAACTCCAATTTCCTTCTTCAGAATTAACACCAAAACTACGAAAAAAATAGTTCACATCACAACATCTTTCGTCGTATCCAAATTTGAACGCTCACGCTCGTATCAAAATTTGAACAAACGTGCTCGCGTGTTCAAATTTGGATACGACAAAAGATGTTGTGATGTGAACTAATTTTTTCGTAGTTTTGGTGTTAATTCTGAAGAAGGAGATTGGAGTTCTCCGAAAATTTATTTGTTGAACTTCGTTTTTTTTTTCTTTGGTGGTACTGTGTTGTTGTTTTGGTGATGTGTTTGAAATACCACTGTGTCAATTGGTTACTGGTGTTTTCAATATTACAGAGACTGTAAGCGAAGGGTCTGCTGCGTGATCAAGCACTAGCAGGTAAGGCTGGCTGCGTCGCGTAGTGGAGTCTATCCCAATTTGTAACACAGTGAGGAGAATTCCGCGAATGAGAAATGAAGATTCTACCAGAGAACTAGTTCTCGTACGAGAATTGAAGTTCTCCGAGTAGAATCCAGTGTAATTGTGTTAGGTAGGTTCCCGCCCACGTCTCTGGCACTGGGGTGTTCTCCATCCGTGAATTGACAGTGAAGCGGAAGTGCGAGGTAGGCAGAGGAGAAGACACTGGAAGTGACATAAGTTTTTGCATCAATTTAGGTGCATCAAATTAGATGTAAACCGGGAAGTTTAAATGTGCCGCGGTCTAGGGAGAATTCCCAATTTCTAACACAGTTTTGTCGGATTCTACTCGGAGAACTTGGATTCTCCTGCAAGTTCTCTGGTAAATTTTCCTGATTTTCATACAAAATACTCTAGATCAGAATTTAAAAAGAAAATGTTGGTTTGCAGAATCGTATAATAACCAAGATCGAGTTTTTTTTTGAACAAAAATTGATTGAAATGGACTCAATCACTTGATATTAAAATTGCACATCCATAGTGGCCCTGTCACCAGCTTTCCAAAAGTTCAAACTCCAAGTTCATAGCACTAACCGCTTAAAAGTTGTAAGAAACATTTTTAAGTGAATTCAGTCTACGACAGTCGGCACGAATCGCAAGCAACAGAAATAAGGTGTCTAACTGATAAGTTCCTTACATCCAAAAACAATAACATTAAAACTATTGATATGGGAAATCCGTGTGATAAAATTTTATGTTAGAAAGATTTGTTTGTTCTGATTTCGAAGCCTGTATTCTTATCGAGCCAACCATTAAGCCATATTTTCGAAGATAATCCTCGGCGAACGATTTGTTTGGCACGCCTTTATGTTGGGTATTGCTTGTGCTATCCTTGATAATATTCGCCAATGTGCAGCGCAGATGAAAATTCAGATGTTTTTCTAAATTTTGGGATATCTGCAATGAAAGTTAGGAATGTTGGCCCTCACATTCAATAATACTCGCCGTGTTAACGCTACATTCTCAAAAAAAGTACCGAAATAACAGTCTATTTCGACAAATTTTCAACAGTTTTGAAGAAAAGTTTGTAAGACTTATTTCCTACTGTCTTCTTCAGGCACAAGAAACGTTTTTTCTTTCCTAGTATCACGTTACACCTCACTCGTTTAGGAAAGCGGCAAGATTTGAATATTAAATGAGTGCGTGAATTTTAATGTGGTACTAAACTAAAATCGGGGTCAACCGTGGACCAACGCAAACAGAGCTCAAGGACTAATCACGGACTACTTACGAATTCAGATATTCCTCCGCTTTGTTTACGTCTTCTTGGCTTAGCTTAGGCTAGCGGCCAAATGAAAGGGAAAGCAACTTGCAATATTTTTAGAAAGTTTGTTTTGGGCAATTAGCTATTAATAACTAATGTAATAACGTTTTTACATGCTCACTATTTCTCTTTGGTGCAGGGGTGAAGCATCGCGTGGTAGTGATTCGGCCACCTACCTGTTCGCGTTGGTCCACGCTTGACCCCGATTTTAGTTTAGGTAGGAAATAACATTTCTTGTGCCTGAAGAAGACTATGGTAACAACATTTTACAATCTTTTCTTCAAAACTGTTGAAATAGTTGAAATATTTCAGTATTTTGAAACTAGCCTGAACATGACAAATGTTATTGAATATGGATTGTTGGCCATGCTTTTCACCTATGCAATGAAATCGCATAATATTTAATAGTCTAAATATAGGTGGCGCTATACAATAGAATACCTGCGTACTACTGCAACAGTTCTGAGGCGTGCATGCAAATGTTTTCATTCCCCTGCCCAACCCTTGTTTATAAAAATGGGCTTTATTTTTTTCTTTTTTCCTTAAATCCGAAGCATCAAGTTGATTCTGTGCATATTCCAGGGTTGGACATTCCACAAGTGGAACTGGTACTGAACCATACCGTTCCAGCAGTACCCACAGATTACATCCACCGTGTCGGCCGTACGGCTCGTGCAGGACGAGATGGAATGGCCATTACTCTTGTCACCCAGCATGACCTTCGCCTAATCCATGCCATTGAAGATAAGATTAATACAAAACTAACTGAATACAAAGTAGATGGTAAGTAGTTGAAATATGTACACTTAAACTTCATTACAAAGTTATTCTTTTGGAGCAGTAACATTGGAATTTCTTGATTTTTCTGAACCAACAAGGCAAGCCGAAGTGGTTGCTAATAGTAATAAGTTTGTACCAGTTGTAGTGATTAGATGTCTATATTTGACGGGACAATGGGGTAATTAAGCGTTTACATTATTCACTACTTAACATACTCGAGATTTTAACGTAGTCTAAAAAAAGCGAAACATCAGTTTATTTCGTCGAAATTTTCGACAGTTCTTAAGAAATGATGGTACGTTTTCTTTCCTCCTGTCCTCATCAGGCACAAGAAAAGTTATTTTCCTAGAATCATATCGCTCACACTCACGAATCATTCAAATCTTGCCGTGTGCGTCTTAACATTAGGAAAGACAAATGTACCATCATTTCTTCAGAACTATCGAAAATTTGGAACAAAATAGACTGATATGTCGCTTTTTTGAGATTGCGTTGAATAGTGAATTCGTTGACTCTCAAAGGAAACAGCCTTTTTGCTGTGTTTAATGTTGACATTATCTGCAAAAGGGGAGAGCTCGTTTTTTTAAGTTATATAATGTAAATTGTTTCTCTTGATCTTCACTTATATTATTAAGTTTTCAACGCCACACACTGCAAAGGTTGCGACAGCATAACTAAATAGGTGATAGCGTAGACCAAAAGTGAGTAAAGTTCAATTTTGGATTGATTGCATAAGTTTTTGAACTAGGTATTCACAGCCGTCGGTGGTATAGTCTTGAGATTAGATTTGCAGCAATATTGGCATCGGAACATGCCTTTTCTTGTTCACTTGGTCATCATTCGTGATCGCCATCAGAAATTACAATTTCGCTACATCAGTTTGTGACAGATGCATTGATAGTCAATGATTGGACTTCGTTTATTTGTGAAGTCATCGTAATTATTTCTCATTCCATGAAGTCTTTAACTTAGTTTCACTTTACTTTTTTAAACATCGGGCCATGAGATATCAAAATCGTATATTGGCTGATGGTTTTCAGCATTGGAATTGCATTTTTGCATGTCTATTCTTGCTTAGTCAAGTTGCCTCAAATAATTATTCATGAGTGGGAGTGTATTGTCACGAGCACCTGCTCGCGCCAGGAATTGGTGCCCCTTTCAGGCACTGTGCTTGTCTTTCCTGGTGTGCCTTGCGCTGCGCGCATGCGCTGGCGTACAGGAGCACCTGGTTGCTAACTGGAAACCGCGTCTCATGACACTTGTAAGTTGATCTAGGGCAGTAAACAAGCATGTGAGCAGTTGGGAGTCCGGTGTAATTTGTTGTGTAGCTGTCCCCGGAGCATCCGGAGGAGGGGGGACAGTCACAGTATGACAACTGTATATGGGGCAGCTTTCAAGCTAGATTCTTCTTAAGTTTAGCTACATTATAAAAAACAAAACAAAAATTGGCAATGATATTGATTAGTAAGGCTGGGCCGATACCACTTTTTACCGATCCGATCCGATACCGATTTCGAAGGAAAAAAATCTGCCGATACCGAGTCCCGATACCGATCTTTTTTTTTTTTCTTTTTCTTTTTAACGGCTTAATAGCTCCTTGGGGAGTTGCAGTTATTTCAAATAAATAAAATAAATTCATAAAGAGTCCCTAATAAAGAAAAAAATTTGTGTAGATTTATATTTAACCAGACATAAGTGTGTGTTTCTACATAAATTAACGTTTTCTTTAGTTTTTACATCTAGTACTGTAGTTCTACTGAATTCACATTTCTTCCCTTGTTATCACATTAAACTTATTAGTAAAGCTAGGACGATAAACTTTGTTACGGATACCAAATCCCCAATAACTGATCCAAGTTCCCAACTGAACGAAGAATGTAATACTGAAGTATGTCTTTATAAAAAAAAAATTACTTTTGAAATCATTGCATAAACAAAGCATTGGCCTAAATAAATATAATTATTTTTTTTTAATATTGGTTTAAAATAGTATTGCATAGCAAATATCATCTAAAAACACAAAACCCCATTACAATTTTAACATTTTGTCTTGTAACTTCTTAACAGTAAGAGAATGCTGCTTACAGTTTGGACCATTGGAAAGCTGGCAAAAAAACCTTCAAAATGGTGTATTCAAACGTCAAATTCGGTCGACGAGAAGTGAAAATATCTTTGATGTGGGTTTTACCGCCCATTCCGATCCGATACCGATACTGCAAATATCGGCAGAGATCGGTATCGGCCCAGCCTTATTGATTCGTGATGTGCAATACTAGAAAAATTCGAGCCGAGAATGAAACTTGTCCTCGAACTCGGGTCGCTGCTCGCGTACATACTCGAAAAATTTGAATCCGGCGAAAATGCGATAACTTAGCTAATATTTGACAGATTTTGATATTCCAATATACTGTACCAAATCGATCGTCGCGGCGAGAGCTTTCCATTGATGCAAATTAAAAGTCAATAACTGAAACCTTTTACAAGTTACGTCCTTAAAACAGGAAAACCGTGACCAACACAGTCAGCTAAGCACCATCTTTGTTATTATTACCTTAACAAATTAAAGAGAAACTTGCGAAGAAAATATTTCCATCAAATACTCGAACTCGGCTCGATACTCGATTCTTCTGCTGCTAACTCGGCTCATCTCGACTCTAATTAAATTTTCTCTACTCGCACATCCCTAGTATTGACACGTGGTCAACCCTAGGACCTAGGTTGGCTTGTTTCTGGTTCAGTTTATCCATCCAGTACCAATCATGACACTTTAGGCAACTTGTCAGTACCTGTTCTTATAAGTTCGTTATGCGTGTACAAACTCCACACATACAGTACTGGCCGACATATAAGTCGATTTGCAGTTTCGGGTTCAAGAATGCAACATGATTATATGGCGGATGAATACTTTCACCTAAAATACTGGCAGTACCACTATTACCAATATAGTTGGTACCTAGCGTATTTCAGCTGATGGTTTGCTGGTTCAAAGTAATTTTATTTATACAGGTTTTGTTTGGGTGCACGGGTAGCCGCAAGCACTGAGGCATCAGATTCGATGGGCGTCTTTTGTCCCGGCAGTACATCTCTGGTTTCTTACAGACCTGGGTTCGATCCCGGTGAAGAGTGTATATGTGCTGGTTTCCTGTTGTTTCCCGGTTTGTTGCGCAAGGGTTTCTTCGTGTACTCCTGTTTTCCTTTGGCAAAAAACAACTGACAGCATGGTGGTTTTTTCCACTTAATGTCTGCCGTTTGGACCTTCAAAAAGCTTTCAGCTTACTGGTCGGCACCTTCTATTCAACATATCGGTGTGTCTTTTTTTTTTTGACTCTGTAACTAATTTCTAAGATCTATTTTTGTTAAGGCTCGGCCGATACCGATACGGTCCGATGCTACATCACCGATACCGATGCCGATACTTCAAGGCATTGCTTCCAGTAAAGTTAATGTTTCTTCAATATTCGGAAACAAAATTTGATGAAAAATTCCGAATCTCAAAGGTCTATGAGCAAGCACCTTGCAGTAAAGTGTGTTTTTTGGAACCGGTTTTGGTTTTTGCTAAATAATTTGAGAACGGCTGAAGCTATCTCACTGAAATTAGCACCATGGTGTATCGGAACATCAAAAACGGACAATTTTTGGCGAAGATATCGCAAAAACCGATATTTGATCAAAACAGTTAGCCGATCCGATCCGATCCGATACCAATATCGGTATCTGCAGAGCCTTAATTTTTGGTTACATTTTAGTGTTTGCTTAAAATAATTCGAAAACTGTTTGAGAAAATTTGCTTATTATTAATAACGTACTGGAGGCTCAGGGTGATAAAGATATTCGTGACTGAATAGAGCGTTTAAGTGAGTTTAGGTCCGTAGAACCTTGCCACATTTGACACGTTTAGGGGCAACAATCTTAATTCATAGAGTGCCTTTAGAAGGCGCCACCAGCTCTGATTGTAAAATTTGAAGTTTGAACTTTGCCAGTTGCTGGTTTGCTGTTAGGTTCATCAGTCTTTCAATCAGACGAGACGTCAGTTTGACTAGACCGACAGATGCACGACATATAAAAACTACATACAAATTTACAACACGGACTCACACTTAGCTCGAAGTCCGACGTTGGCGTAGCGTGTGCTTGTGTGTGTAAGGGTGTAACGGTTGCCCATCGCCTTCCATCAGGCTATTCTGTGTTCTCTGCAGAGCTTTTGGCTCTCGGTTTGGCGGTGGAATGGATCCTTGACCTTCAGGGCACGCATTTCATTGTCTTTAGTGATTCCATGAGTGCCCTGGAGTCCTTGGCGAATTACAATCCTCGGAACCCCTTGACACAACGTGTCCAAGCTTTGCTTTCCCGCTTGCCTGGCCAGCGGAAAACCGTGCTTTTCTGCTGGATCCCGGGCCATGTTGGGATAGCAGGGAATGAACAAGCTGATTCTGCTGCGAAAGGGGCCCTTTCTGGCCCTCTCGGTAGGGATCTCAGCCTTGTTCCCTCAGATGCCTTTCCAACTCTGCGTCTGAGGTTACACGCTTTTTGGCAAACCTTGTGGGACAGACAGGACGGTAGTAAGTTACGGGCCATTAAAGGCACTGTCGAGGAGTGGCACTCGGCGTGTCGCCGCAGTCGCCGTGAGGAGGTTGTGTTGGCCCGTTTGCGAATTGGCCACACCCGGCTTACTCACTGTTTCCTTTTGCGGGGGGTTGACCCTCCTGAATGTTCTTGGTGTCGACGGCCACTTACGGTCCGGCACTTACTTGTTGATTGTCGCCATCTTGATGGTGTTCGTCGTCGGTTCCATCTTCCGCATGACATTGCGCGTCAGTTGGGCGATAAGTCTGTCCTCCTGTCCGGTGTTTTTCAATTTTTGCAGGAGGTACAGATGTATGACAAGATTTAGATTAGGGGTTTGAATAACATCTCTGTAATGTGTGGTGCAGTGGCAACCCGGACCACTGCTCTGTGACTGAGGTTGGCGCTAATGACCAAGTTGTCGACGCGCCATTAAGCCTCAATCCCCCCCCCCACTCACACGTAGCCCAGCAAAGTTACGATATCAACCAGATATCTTCGTCAGGCTTCGAGGATTTTTCGGCTTTCTACAGCAACTACATCGTTGTTTACTTCGTTGTTTACCACGTCGTCTGCTTTGCACACTTTTGCATTTTGAAGGCTGTACTAGCAATGCTGGCTGAGAGCTGCTCAGTCGCTTACGCAATGCGAATCTTCCAAAAACCGGCGAAATGGGTATTTTTTAAGGGGTAGGTAGTTTTTATGAAAAACTGAAAATCGCGATTCAGTTATCGAACCCGACTAATCTCTAGTAATCAAGGTACTCTAAATAGCCCTTGCAGAAGCCGTATTGGCAAGATAAGAGGATATCGTGTTGCTCGAGGAATTTACGAAGTTAGTTGCTAACAAGGCATTCAAAAATATTGCCAACTCAGCAGGTGAGGCTTATTGGTAAGGTCCCTAATTTTTCACGATTTCACGATCGTGTAAAATAATTAGCTTATTATCTGCTGCCTGGAAACAATTTTTTTTTTTAGTGCACAGCATGGATGTGTGTCAGTACATCACGAAAATAGATGGTGTAATTTCGTGAAATTTGTTGCTGTCCGTGTAAACTACATATTAACGTGATATTCGTGAAATGTTATGTTTTCCAAAAAAAATGAAAAATTTCGAAAGTTTACCTAACCATTTCAACAGTGAATTAAAAAAAAATTGTCATGGAGCGAGTTGTTTTTCTTTCGTCACCCAGGAGTGAGGTACTAACGAAATATTTATTCTTACGGAAACTATTGGACACAATTATTTCAAAATTACTACACGCACGCAAGAGATATTCTTTAAGGTGCACAGAAAAAATCTGATAAACGGCTGTAACTGTTTCGGAGAACCATTTTCCTTTTTAATTACGGGCGGTAATGAACTAAAATTGAAAATCTCCGTGTTGACAAAACGCGTCCGAAAGTTATTGGTCTGTAGTTGCAAGGTAACGTGTGGTCACCAGGCTATGTAGATGAGTGTAATAATTGCATCCCTCGAATATGATGAGATATTACTGCTTCGTCCATCAATTTCCTGAAGAAGATCTGTAGAGGGATGGCAAAGGTTTCTGCACAGTTGTGGACAAGTGCTGAATGAATACCATCGGGAGCCGATACTTTAGTTCGATTGAGTGCTTAGAACACATCTTCACATCAAGAAAGACAGTTGGATTGCTTATGCAGGTTCTGCGTAAGTTAGATGGTCTGAACAAGGGTTGGCTCAACGAATTGAAGACTGAATAAAAGCAAGTGTTCATATAGTTAGCAGTATCCTGTTTGTTTGTAGAAGTATCTCCGTCTTCCATATTCATCGTAAAAGTCCATTTGGTTGGCTGCTTATTGCAAAAGTATGAAACAGATTTGATACCGTAGTGCATTTTGATTTTTCCACGTATGCTTTACGCACTCACTTTACACATCCCTATTAAAAACATCAGAAAACCTCGTTTCTACACCATCGAAGAAATTGACTTAGCAAGAAATAGCAAGGGATAGATTTATTTGTTAATGTTTTAAAATTTCCCTAGTGGGTTGTTATTTAAAATGCGCACTTCCCTCTTGACATTGGTATACGTAGTCCCACTTGAAAATGATAACTGGTTTACATTTCTGCTGAATGTAGTAGTCCCTTGGCGAAGAGAAAAACAATTTTATCTTTCGAGCTGCTGTTTGCAAAACCCGAGAACTTCAAATTGTATTTTACAAATCTCCTTTAATGAACTGATTTATTTTCCTTGTTTCAGAAAAAGAAGTTCTCAATCTTCTCACACAGGTTGCTATGGCCAAGCGTGAAAGTGAAATCAAGTTAGACGAACAAGATTTTGACGAGAAAAGAAACATTTACAAACGCAAAGAACAAATCCTATCCGGACAAGATCCAGATGAGGAAGAGAAGACAAAACATGTCAAGAAGAAAAAGAAACGGAAATTGGACTGATACTCGCGGAAGTTAGTGTAAAATTGTAAATAAATATATGTTTGGTAAAATGGTTCGTTTTAACTCTTTATAAAAAAAAAAATGTCTAAAGCCGCTTCCATAGCATTGAAATAATTCCAGTGTGGAGATCGCCATGTAAAGTAAGAACGTGCCATTCTTGAGAAATTCTAGCTGGGAACGGAATTTTCATTCTACGACGCTGCTCGTCGACTGAGCATTCCAAATTCTGGTCAAATTATTAACTTTGACAATTTTGACATTCAAATATACCAAATTAATTGCTTCGTTGAGGGCTTTCCTGCGGCATGGATTAAAAGTCAGTACCTCAAATATTTTTACCAAGGAAATCTGGAGTTGCCTCAAGCCCAACTCTTGAGAAAATCCGTAATGTAATTAGGGGTATGCGAACTCAACGTTTTCATGTAGAGTCGAGTTTTCGAGATGAGTTTCGAAAATGATGTTGGTACGTATAATAACTATGCGCTAAACCAATTCAACCAGTTTTTCCTTTACATATCAAAAGCACTGCACTAAAAAATCCGTTATTGGAACAACTTTAAAACTCACAACGATCGTTAATAAAATCTTCACCACAATTTTCGCTCAAATTTGCAAGACTAAGGAGGATGGTCTTCTTTTTGAAAAATTGTGGTGAAGATTTTATTACAGCACTGCACACAACACGACAAACTAATTATCGTATAACTAGTGCTGGAAGTGTGCGATAAACAAAATTGGGAATGAAGAAGCCAAGGCGCACAGACATGAATGCAAAAACGAGTGATATTTCGAGTAAGAAAAACACGTGAGAAACGCCTGGCAGCAATCACCTGTGCTCCATAATTTACATGCAAACCCACAACACACGGAAGAGAAGACGTACAAGCGTTACCGGCCAGGCGTTTCTCCGCGTGCTCTTGCCAAAGACAAAAATACCCAAATTTTAAGTTTTAAAATGTATCTCTTGGACTTCCATGACCATCTCCAACATTTCATAATGGCACGACATGTGTATATTTGTTTTGTTCATTGTCTGATGAAGATATTGCTGTAGCCTAATATCGAAACGTCCCTCGTTTTTGCATTCATGTCTGTGTGCCTTGGCTTCTTCATTCCTAAAATTGCATAACTATTAACAACATGACCTATTCTAAATTTTTAAACTATTAATTCGATAAAATTTAAGTAAAGACAAGTTTTTCAGCAATTTATTAAGTGCTCGCATCACGGCCAAAATCGGCATGCCCCTGGGAACGATGCTAGATGGAGTTATTTTCTTCAACTCAACAAGTTTGCAGCTTTCAGATCAAGTCGAGTTTGCACAACGATGTCGTACTCAAACTCGACACAAAATTCTGAGTTTAGCACATCCCTAGTAACTTTAACAAGCTCCGGTTTGTATTACTATAAGAAATCGAATTTTCAATGAGACTTGAAGAGCAGGAAATTGGCTTTCCAAATTAATCCAATTGAAGCAGCATTTTTTCTACGAATTTTCAATTTTTAAAGATTGAGGGTGGCGTGTAAGTTGCAATTTTTTAAATTTCATATGACGTTAGACCGCTTTTTAAATTGAAAAATAGTCCCATTTTAATTACAGACTTGGGCTTAAAAGAAAGCTAACATTCTACAATTTAACCTTTACAAAAAAAAAGTTGCCTTCCTAAATACGAAATAGGGTATTCTGATCACAAGTTGAAGTTGAGTACGTTTTTGTCGTCATTGTGAACTTACCCAAACTTCTCAATTTTGTTTTTGAAACTTTTGGTTGGTGTAATTAGTTAAGAAACTATGCTACGTATTTAGTATGTTTTCTGCAGTTTGTTGTGGTGCATAAAATGTAAGGATGCTTCAATCTCGGAAATTACTCATTAAACTCACTTTCAAAAACAGGATACAGCAAGCAGACGAAAATGTAACCAGAAGACTCAATTTTCTTAACCCTGCCTGATGAAGATTGTTGAAATACAATCCGACAGTATCCTCTTTTTGAAAGTGAGCATAATGAGTAATTTCCAAGATCGAAGTGATTCAACAGCGTTTCAAAGTAATTCAAGTAAGCCTAACGGTTTATTTTGTGGTGTAAGGATGCAAACAATCGAATGCATTTTGTTGAAAACTGAAGTGAAAATTGTTGCATTTTTAAGATGCTTTCTTCAGTTGCTCAGGCACAAATAGTAATTTCCCTCCTCCTGGGCTTACACACCTTAACACCGTAAAGGCCATGCAACACCGCCCCATTTTGTCCGTCTATGTCCGTCGTCCGATGCCTCAAATGCAGGTTGAGGCCACAACGCAGAGCCTCTGGTGCGTGTCTGACTTGTTTCGAAAAGTTTCATATTCCTCTGGTTGATGGTCGGGTAGAGTGGTCCGTCTGCCAATCAAAACACTGAGCGGCACACGTGTCTTTCTCTGCAAAAATGGCGTCGGCAAACCCGACAACTGAAAACTGCCGAAAATTGAAAAGAATAATTCTAAAAATAAGTACATACATAACTAGTAGCAAAACACGCACTCGCTCAAATTGGTTTTAATAGAAAGAAAGACCCCCCCGCCCCAATTCAATGCGTAGATACATTTTTGCATTCAGACGATTACATTCAGTTTACATCGGGAGGTGGGAATAAAGAGGTCAGCAAGAGTTCTTGGCGGACAGGCATGGCGTGGTTTTCTTGTTTTATGGCGTTGCTCTGCCGCCGGAGATGGAGCTGGATATCGGACATCGTTATGTGGTGTGTATGGGTCTTAACTAACCCACATAACCAAATCAGCAGCAGATTACCTGATCCTGAAACACTTAAAAGAACTTGTAGTTGCAATCCAAATTTAGTAGTCATGGAGTATTCGACTCAACTCTAATCTTTTTCTGTAAACTCAGCTTGCACCGACTCGAATTAAAATTACTCTGCACCAACTTCATTAATGAGGACATAATTTCTGTGAGTTTGCCAAATACAAATTATTTTTCATGTGTTAGGCAAACAATCACTAACTGTAGCAAAAGCACTCCACTTAAGTTTTGCAAAATTCGGTAAATACCGCAAAATGCTACGAATTTCCCAAAATAGAACAAAATTTACTGCAAAATGGCTTTTTTTCTCGAATACTATACCAAAAATGTTGATTAATTTAAATTTTAATGAAAAATAAGCCAGCATAATCGATAAGTAGCTACTAGAACAAATTTCCGGGAGCATTTACCACAGACTCAAAGTTCAGGCAAGTGCTGCACCAAATAATGCTGTTGCTTCAATGTTATCTGAAAGCATCATCACCGATTGAAAATCGTACAAAAATACTGTGGCGCCATCGAGCAGCAGTGATGTTGTTAACAGGATTCGTACACAACCTTGAATTCCTTGAAAAACCTTTAATTTGAAAATTGAAAATTCAAGGCTTGAAAAACCTTGAAAATTGGAATTTGTGTTGCCTAAGCCTTAAACCGGCCTTGAATGTCGTGTGAGGATTTTGTTTGAAGTGGGGTTAATGTCGTAACAGTAATATTAATTTAAGTATAAAATCAAATGAATGAACTAAAATAGTTTGTCAACTGACGCCATTTCTTTAGAGAACAGTGCTTTGCTCGGATTGAACTGAAGGTAGAAAACGGACAGAGGTGTCATGCAGTGTAAGCAATTTTGCCAGAAGGGGTAGTTGGGCTAGTGCCGTTCCCACTTGCTGTTACGTAATTGCTGTATTCTCCTACTCCATTGAATGATGGAAAGGGTGATGTAATATTTGTCATTTTTACGACTAGGGATGTGCGATACTCGAAAAATTCGAGCCGAGCCTAGTATGAAACTTGTATTCGAACTTGGCTCGCTGCTCGCGTCCATATTCGAAAAACTCGAATCCAGCGAAAATGCGATAACGTGAATTTTAAACCGATTTTGACATTATAGTTTACCAAATCGATCATCTCGACGAGAGCTTTCCAGTGATGCAGCTTAAAAGTCAATAACTGAAACCGATCAGATACTGATGCTTAGACCAGTTCTGAGTTTGCAAACAAGGGGGAAAATAAAATTAATAATTAATGAATAATGAAGCTTTGCGTGAAAGTAAACAAATAAGTCTAGAGTTTGTGTTACTCAACCACAGATACGAAAAAGTTATTTAGTGTCACTTGCAAGCATTGTGGATGAAAATGATTTGTGCCAATCAGATAGTGCGCAAGTGTCTATGAGAACCTCCACGATACTTCCTGTATCAAAAAAAGCAATGATTCTGCTGTCATTTTTTTAAAATTCTGCGTAACGAAATACCGTAAGTGCGTATACTGTTGAACGCAATACTTTTATGTTGCATTGACATAATCGTGCCAAAAAGTTGAATACTGCCAGTTTTCTTAGTGTGACCCCTGTGAAGAAATTTAGAAGGGAATAACTTGGTATACATTTTCAAATACCACCCACACTGTTAAGGCGATTATGTTGACTCTTCTCCAAAAAAATTTACCATTCTAGTTTAAAGCTATTTTCATTTTAAAAATATCCTCCGTGGCCAACCTTACCTCATTGATGCCAACCCGTTACTCTCCACTTTCGTTTCGGGCAGCGTGAGGCAGATGTCTCTGCTCAGCGCTGCGTTCTGCTCTTAATTAAGTGTAATGTGTGTAATTTGAGGAGGCGGTCGATCACTCAAGAAGATGGCCATTCTCCGTGCCACAAATGTGGAAGCTGCGATTTACGTATGAACACTCATGACATCTGTATATCCTTTGTAAAGACCGAAGCAATGTAAGCCAAATCGGATTGACAAAATGTATGACAGTCGAAGAAGCTCTCAAAATCGGACTCGCCCGCAGTACCCAGGCCACTCCATTGGATGATCTTCAAGATGGCGAATTTGGTTTGACTGATTCGGGTTTTTATCGACTAAATTTCCATCGAGAGGTATGTACTAACCCAGATGTTAATTTAAATTCTATGAAAACACTCGTTCGAACGACGGTGCTAATGTTCTCAGTACCGCTGTTTTAAATACTTTTCCAGCCGTGTCATGGTCGCCTATGAGAAACTTAAATCACGGAATTCTGCTGATTTGTCGCCTTAGAACAGGATCTCTTGACAGGATGCGGTATACATTTTTAGACTGATATACGGGTAGCTTATTCTAACAATAGATGGCGCCAGCGTTTTGTTAATACATTTTCATGAAAGGTGGGGCGCAGGCAAATTTCGCACCAGCTTTTCTCACGTCCAATTGTTTTTTAAACCGTCATGCCGCCCCTAAAAAAGTGCCGCTATAGGCCCGGGCCTCTCGGGCCTACTTATAAATCCGCCGCTGCCCTCGTTAGTCTAATATTCCTTCATATCACTCCACTTTGCATTTGTGTGTATCTTTCTACTACGCGAACTGGTTAAGATTTTCTACAGAATGTAGTTTCCTTCAAAGTATTGTTACAGCCAAGCAGGGCTGCGTCGGGCAGATGATCGGGTGCGGTTAACGCTCGCTAATACCCTTTGACCATTTGGAGCACCCACCTGCCATTTTTCCTATGACCTTCATGAGACTTCACTAAGGCCGAAAATAAGGGATAGTGTAAGTTTGTGTGCGTTGGGGGGGGGGGGGGGGGGGGGGGGGGGGTGGTACTCCTGTTCAAAAGTTACGCGGCCGCAGTAAAAAAAAAAAAAACTCTTTTCCTCATATGTCGAGGAAACATCACAAAGACGTGATATGATGTAATATTCAACGGGACGTAAGTCCACAACTAAAAGTGATCGAAGACAAGGTTTGGACCACTCTTTAGCTTAATTCGAGGGCAACAAATTATAATGGGGCTCCCAAAGTTGTAACGACATTTTTTTTACCCGCTATACCGGAAAAAAACGTGTAAAGAACGTCTTTTTGACATA
Organism: Lithobius niger; assembly: GCA_023313725.1. NCBI lineage: Eukaryota > Metazoa > Arthropoda > Chilopoda > Lithobiomorpha > Lithobiidae > Lithobius > Lithobius niger. The sequence goes on along the minus strand of JAHWFP010069973.1, from coordinate 249 downwards.
AACAATTTTGCTCAACATTTAGCGTCTGGCACTCGTCGGATTCGGGTTTAGGAGGAAAAAGTACTCCGGGAAACATCAAAACACTTCATATATGAAACAAAGCAAAGTACACCTGCTTGTAGCCTGGACTACACCCCCACGACATAGGACTAACTTGTTTCAAATTATGTAGGCCCAATATTTACAATCTCGAAAGTCGTAAAAAAAAAATGCTGCTGAATCTGTTGAAAAGTTGCTCTTGCCCTTGGG
>JAHWFP010069960.1:0-39084 GCA_023313725.1 Lithobius niger | reverse complement strand
CCTTTATAGCTTGCTCCCAGGTGCACGAGGATGAACCAAATTTTCACCCCCAGCAAACCACCTCCCTGAGATGATTCGCAATTTGGCATTGCTCTCCCCTGGTCACAACTATTAGCCAATCCTGGTCAAATCCATTAGCCAGGTCTGGTCGCGGTGAAGGTATCACGTTTCGAATACTCTGCTGAGCTTGTTGTGCTGTATTGTGGTTTAGGAAGGCACTGAACGGCTGACGCAACATCACTGCGCACGCGCGACGTTAAGTTTGGAGCCAAAATGTCTCTAACAGTGGTGCGTTCTGTTCGCTCTGTTCGGTACGGTAATTTAAGACGGTACTGATACTAACCTGCATTATAGTCAAGGCCAGCTAAGATAGGAGCTGCTTTCCTGGCTTCACTCCAGGCTCGTTAGCTTTGTTCTCTCCTGGTATTAGTTAGGGACAAACAGGCCAGGAGTCGTACCCTACCGCGGCCTGAGAACTTTGTATCTGAACAAAGTCAATGCAGGAGAATCCCTAAGTAGGCAACATATCTCGCAATTTTATCGTTAATCTATGTGCGTTTAAAGTTTAACAGGTAGGTGAGTAAACTACGAATTATTCTGCATAAATTTTGTACAGATGTCAATCCCCTTTGGTTCTCATGGGATTGGTATCTGAAGGGAAATGGTATCTGAAGAAACTGTATGCAGGAAAATTCGAGTTTTATTCAGCTACCCTTTAAAGTGAGAAAGAATAACGAAGCATAAAGACTAAATTGCGAGATCTGACACCTGAGGGCTTCTCCCGTATACAATTTGTTCAGATACTAATTTCCTTCCGTTATCAGGCCGTACGGTACTGGACGGCTCCTGGTACCGAAAAGTACAAAGCTGACCTGCGTATAACTTTTTTTACACATACCGCCGGATCCCAAGAAAATGATGATTTTCAATTTTCCGTTTCCAAATGCCATGCCTCGCTCGCGCTATCCCGCTCGCTACGGCTAATTACATAATATTAGAATCTTGCATGCAAAAGCTTGTCCGGACAACCGAAACCTGGCCGTCCAAAAACGTGATCCGAATGAAGCATGAGATCGAAATGATCCTTCGAATCCGTGTGAAAAAGTTGCGGCCTGGAGTGGAATCTCAATTGGCCTTGCTTCAGATGCTGTATTCCTTTAAATTTTTATTTTTTTTTATACAATAATTGCAGCACCCTACTAAATGCTGATGATTGATTGATTTATTACGGAGCTCTAGCGACATTTACTATCAGCTCCAGTAGAACCACACACACTATTACTAAAACAACTACATCACTAATACACTAATACACAAAAGCGTGGCAAAACCTATAGAAGCTCTAGGCGAGCTGACCTGTAGCTTCACAGAAACATGCCACTGCCTTCAAACACTGCACATTCTGACAATGGAGCATAAAGCATAAATGCAATATCAGTATCTACATAATAAGATCGTTGAACTGATGAAGAAGACTCAAGTAAGTATCTATCAATGTAAGCATCTACCCATCACTTTAATCGCTTTTCATTCTTGGTACGTGTTCGTGCACGTGTTATGTCTTTTTTGAATTTGAATTTATTCACTACGTGAGCCTATTGACCTTACATCATTCGCTCATTCTAACCTTAACCTAACCTAACTCTAAACAACACAGGGCACTAAACACAGAAAAACACTAGTCAGCTAAATCTCCCAGTTAACCGACAGAAGTTCAACACTTGACGTAGAGTCGACTTATCCTCTTCATTGTACAGGGAGACGCCAACAATTCCCCCCAAGTCTGTGTCCCAACCTGCCAGAACTTGACCCCGGTAGCCTGCCCAGCGGTGACAGATAAGGAGAAAATACTCTTTTCTACGGTGCTGAACAATTCTGGGACCACATGACCTGTATTTCAAACTTTCGTCTAAACCATTGATTGTTGATGGTAAAATTAAAGATTTTCCGTTTGCGCCCGGGCAAGGGCACCCACAGAATGGTAAAAAGGGGTGGGCTCGAAAATTCAGGAAGGGCAAAATCAGGAAAGTATACAGTCCCCTGGAAGGGCATGGGGCAACTTACTTTTTTTTTTCTGGGAACGTTTCATTTATTGGTGTGTTTTTACCTATTTATACCTTCCTCTTTGCAACACTTTCTTAGATGTTTTTGTCCCTTTTTTTGGTCTTTTTTCCCCCACCACTTCAGCAAAAGTCAGCCATTGTTTTAAAGGGCACTTTGCCATGGGGGCAGGGGGCTTACATTTAATGCTAGCAGCATTTTTTGTCCAACTTTTTTAATGCGTAAAAAGGGCAACCATCCTCTTTTTGGGGGAAGAGGGGGGGCTTCAGCCCCAATAGCCCCAGTGTAGGAGCGCCCTTGTGCACGGGTCACATCATGTTGAGGTCACACGAATTTAAATTGGGGTGGTGCGTGACAGGTATTTGTGCCTGCAGGATGGAGGAAGAGACGGTGGAGCACTTCTTGTTGAGTTGCCCCCTCTGGGTCTCTTAGGGTGGTCATCCGCTTTTGTTGTGCGACGGGGCGGTTCAGTTAGAGGTCGCAGTCTCTCCAGGGAGGCTGGTCTCACCAGGAATGGGGGTGTTAGTGGGTAAGGTTTTCTTTTGTCCGTGATGCATTGTGAGTTGAAGACTGTATGTTTTCCTTTTGTGGGTGGGGTGTGTATTGGTTGCTGGGTTAGGGTAACTTAGGTTAAGTTAGTGTAGGTTGAGCGTTCGGTATTTTGTAGACCAACTATGCTCAAGTAAGAATAAAGAAAGAAAGAAAGAAAGAAAGAAAGAATTCCGAGAAAACGCGAGATGAATTTATGATGATTATGACAGTGCGGAAGTGGAGAAAGCTTTCTGAGTGATTCAGTGTGATGTGTGACCAGAGGTTGCCGTCCGGTGCTGAGGAAGTGGAGACAGTTGGAGTGCACGTAGATTGATGTGCAGTGCGACGGCGAGAGCCTGCAGATACAATATTACGTAGTGGGAGTGCGATGGTATGTATTGTATTGTGAGGTTCAGTGTGTAGTTGTGTAGCATAGTGCTTTCCAGTTCACTGTAGGTAGGATGTAGGAGCGTGTGGCCATGGGCCAAGGCTTCTGGGCAATAAAATTAATGAAAGAATCCGTGTTTCATCAAAACGCGACTAACCTACGTTGGCTGGCAGCTAGAAACGATATAAGGGCTTATTGCAAACGATGTGACGATGCTTGAGCGTACCAATTTTTAAAGTCACAGGATGCGCTGATTAAGTGAGCGAAGCGAACGAAAATCAGTGTTTGTCATCCAGTGTGCACAAAAAGCGTTTTTTAACCAGTCTGCACAACATTAGGACTGAGGAAACTTAATGCGGTGAAACATGGACGTACACATAAACAACGAAGCTGTACCAGTGTTGCAAACGGTACATCCAAGACCAGCCGTGCGTAGTACGCGCTTTTCTAGTGAAACAATAAAAACCAACACAAAACAACAGATAATTCACTAGCATGTGACTCAGATAATTAAGCAAAACTCGGGCGAAAATGCAAATCACGGATGATAGAAACTTTATTCCGTGGTACAGAGCTTTTTAAGCTGAAATTTCTGTTCACTTCTGGGCTCTTTTGTTGATCCATAGGCACTGGCCTGAAGGAATAAGTTTGCGGCCACATTTTACAGAAAGAGGAATAATACTACATGACGGCATCACAGCGAAAATAGAAACAAAGACAATCTTCGCTTGTAATGGTATCAAACGGATTCTACCAATTATAAAGAATTTATGAGAACAGTACGACTTTTTATTGTTGCAAGAGACGTGTCTTCAAGATTTTGAGATTTCACTCTTGATGATGTCCACCCGGATTTCTGCTGCAAAGCTTTCACTGCAATGGACATCTGTGATATTGATAGACGTGGTCTCTGAAAGCAAAAGGGTTATGTGGGTTGATTTTCAGACCAGAAAGGACTACTGGAGAATCATTAATTTGTACACCCCATATGATGATAGGGCCACTAGTAGTGTTGACAAACTGTACAGAGTATGGGACGAAGTTACCAAAATTCAAACTTTGAACTATTGCAAGTTTACTGACGTGGAGGGAGATTTTAATACTTACTGTAAGAGAAATGGTCCTTTCTTAGATGCTTTAGAAGACTACTCACATGATCTTAGCCTGGAAAAAATCGATGACATTGGTAACTGGCATGGTAGAATTACCTATGTTAACTACGCAAATAGTGGCACCTCCTGGGTAGCCCACATGGTGGGATCCCTCGGACTTCGGAAAACTATTACTGAAATCATGCATTTATGTAATGTCTTTGGGTCTGACCACTTCCCCTAATTTGTTAGCCTCGGAATTTCTATGACTGATATTGTTTTCTGCGACAGGAAGAAGGACACTTACTATAACTAGAGAAAGCAAGTGATTTCACCAAACAGAAGTATAGACTCTTCATTGAATAGTGCCTTAGTAATGCTTCTCTGCCGGAATGCTTTTTCTGCAAAATTATTGGCTGTGATAACATTCAACATAATAACTTAAACAGTGTTTGTGATTTTTTGTACGAAACTATTGCAATTGGTAGAAAAAAGAGCAGTGCACCAAGAAGGGGAAAAAAGTTTAAACGTAAAGCAAAAGCTGGTTGGAATGAGTTCGCCCAGTCAAACGACAACGATTATGTGTAAGCAAATATTGTCTGAGTACAGGATGGTAAACAAACTTCCGAAATTAAGAAAGATGAAGCTAGTATTCAAAGGCGCTGTTAGGTGGTGCAATTTTGAATGAAAAAGACGTTAGACTGATCTAGTTCGTTAAACGTAATCGTAGAATGACTCCTACCACCTTTTGGCAAAAAGTGAGACACGTTCGAAACAGTAAACCCAGACTTGTTGAGAAAAGTGGTGATGCAAAGAGTGAAAAGGAAACTGCAAATATCTGGGCTGGAATTTTGGCTCCAGATTCGTCAGCCCCTATTGATTACTATCCTACTGACGACTTCATTCCCTCTGCCTTTGAAATCAGGGAAGCAATTCGACAGTTGAAGCTTGAAAAATCATGTGGACCTGATGGTACCGGCACTGAAAATATTAAACACGGTGGCAGCAGTTTATGGCAATGGATTGTGAATGTTCTGTAAAGCACTTTCAGACAGAGGCATACCCTAACTGTGACTAAGAAAGTGATTGTTAAACCCATTTACAAGGGAAAGGGGTCACCATGCGGTCCCCCGTGTTTAAGCACCTCCTGCCACTGTCGGGAAGCCCTACAGGAACTATATTCTAAACACGTGACTCGAAGTTGTAAGCTGCATCGCCGGTTTATGTCACCACCACATGGACCAGCAAATCATGGCTTCGACAGGCATCAAACTCCCACGAAAGAGCAAATACAGCACAGAATTGGCAAAGAAACGTGCCAAAGTGAAACGCAATCGAAACAGCCAATTGTCGTGATCATTTTCATTTTCGTTCCACAAATCGACCCCCATGCTTGACTTAAACCTAAAAGACTACAGTGTATCTCCTGCTTCAATAAGTTACTCGCACCGACTAATAGTTGGAAAGTTAAATGAAAACTAGAACATTGCTACTCGCGGTAGCAATTTTCAAGTTTTCATTTAACGTCTAAAGAGTTATTCGGTGCTATTAAGTTGTTTAATAGGATTTACCTTGGAGGCCCATCCCTGGTTGAATGATATCACTACCTTCAAAGGCCGATCCTTTTTGAAAACTTGGCGGCTTTTTACACCAGTTTTGGTTTTGGGTGGATATAACAACTTTCATAGAATATGCGAAGGTAACACCGCCATATCTTCGTCTCTACCTTTTTTCTGAAGGCATTCTTCACATGCCTAAGATTTTCTCGACATATGATAAATTATGCTTTTAGTTGCTTGCAGTTGATAGACACATGTAAGTTAGGACTGTGAACATACAAAAACTCGGTGCACTGCCTTATACTCCGCTCTACCTTTTTTTGAGGAATTTTATGTCTATAAATAATTACCCGTTACATCAGCAAAATAGAGAATTTTTTTCGTTTGCTTCTTCGATCACATTTAGTCATGAAGAAACCCCCGAAGGTAACTGTTACTATAACAGCAGAACGCGAATCATTTTATTTTTTTGGTATTAGCCAAAACCCCCGTTTGCTCGTGGATGTTCGTATTGTTGCATAACATCATCTAACGTGCATCCCTTTATTCTTATGCATTCCTCGGCAACGTACATGTTTGCCTATTTTAATTGTCCTTCGTTATAGTTCAGCTTTTAGTTTGTTCAGGCTTTTACAATAAATCTAAGGATCAGTGTTGATGGTCAAAGTCACTGTTGCGTGAAATCTTTGGTTGCAACTTGGAAAAGAAAGGAAATTTAAATTCCCTGGTGACGAATTTCAAAACCCTCCCATGCATTTGTCCTGACCCCTACAACCCCCAAACCAACAAAGAACCATGTTCAGATCACCAGGCATCTGTGTGCCAAATTTCAGCTACATAGCCCTCTCAATTTTGCGCTGGCCATGAGCAATAAGTCTATGGGATTTAACACGGAAAAAAGTTATTAGCTAGGTCAATTTTATTACCCAAGTTCATCGCACTGACTAACAGTTTGAAAGTTAAATGAAAACTAGAAGATTGCTACTCGCGGTAGCAATCTTCAAATTTTCATTTAACGTCCAAAGTTTTATTCGGTGCGGTTAAGTTGGCTAATAGGATTAACCTTGGCGGCCTCTCACTGGTTGATTGATATCACTACCTTCAAAAGCCGATTTTTTTTTTGGAAACTTGGCGGATTTTTACACCAGTTTTGGTTTTAGGTGGATATCACAACTTTCACAGGACTGTGAACATACAAAAGGTTATACCGTCTTATCTTCATCTGTACCTTTTTTTCTGGAAGAATTTTATATCTATAAATTATTATCACATTGAGAATTTTCATTTTCGTTCTGCAAAACGAGAACCATGGTCGACTTACACTGAGAATTTTCGTTTTATTTTCACTAAATGAGGACCATGGTCGGATTACACTGGGAAGAGCCCAGCTCATCGAAACCGAAACTGACAGCGAACCTCCTCCTTCAGTAATTATACAGAATGAAGCTTTTCTCAATGAGCGCGGACAAACAAACCACAGATCTATGCAGTATATCTCACTTAGAGGATGCTTCTTTGTTTTATGCCCTTATTAGGGAAATAACGTCAGCTTCGTTAATCGTCGGGTTTTTTACGGAAACACCACAAAGCTGTTTCTCGGTTAAGATTCGTTTAATTTTGCTTATCAACAACATAAAAAAGACGTTAGGCCTAAGCGAACGAAATTACTGGTTGGTGAACGAAATGCGATGGTGGAATGGCGTCAGCTTCGTTAATCGTCGGGTTTTTTCGGCAACACGAAGCTGCTTATACGTTTCATTTGGCATATCAACAACATATAAATGAGGTTAGGTCTAATACGAAATGCCAATGCCGTAGCGAACGAAATTACAGGTCGATTGATGAAATTCGATGGTGGATGGTAATGCTTTTCCAGATAAGAGTTAAACATCGTCAACAAAACATAAAAGGCAAACATTATAAACAAAACTAAACACCGTAAATCAAAATTACTTCGTATGTCGAAATCGAGATCGTAAATCGAAACCGAAACCCTAACACGAAATTCCTTCAGAAAATCGTTTAGGGAAAAGAAAACAAAAATTCTCAACCGAATTCCACTCGTGCTTGTATTAAATGTATAATTTGGGTGTTTTAGCACTAAACTCCTTTCCAACAAATATCCCTCGACCTTCGGTCTCGGGAAATTAAAACTGGAAAGGAGTTTCGTGCTAAAACACCCAAATTGTGGATTTAATACAAGCACTCGTGGTATTATAACTACTGAAAAGACCCCGGCTAATCAAAAAGCGAAATCGAATTACACTGAGAATTTTCGTTTTCTTTTCACTAAATGAGGATCATGGTCGGATTACACTGGGAAGACCCCAGCTCATTGAAAACGACAGCGGACCTCCTCCTACAGTAATTATACAGAACGAAGCTTTTCTGAATGAGCGTGGACAAACAAACCACAGATCTGTACAGTATACCTCACTTAGAGGGTGCTGCTTTGTTTTATGCCCTTATTAGGGAAATGACATCAGCTTCGTTAATCGTCGGGCTTTTACGGAAACACCACAAAGCTGTTTCTCGGTTGAGATTCGTTGAATTTGGCATATCAACAACATAAAAATGACGTTAGGCCTAATACGAAATGCCACTGCCGTAGCGAACCAAATTACAAGTTGGTTAATGAAATGTGATGGTGGAGTGGCGTCAGCTTTGGTAATTGTCGGGTTTTTTCGGCAACACGAAGCTGCTTGTTCGTTTCATTTGACATATCAACAACATAAAAATGAGGTTAGGTTTAATACGAAATGCCAATGCTGCAGCGAACGAAATTATAGGTTGATTGATGAAATTCGATGGTGGATGGTAACGCTTTTCCAGATAAGAGTTAAACATCGTCAACAAAACATAAAAGGTAAACATTATAAACAAAACTAAACACCGTAAATCAAAATTACTTCGTATGTCGAAATCGAGATCGTAAATCGAAACTGAATCCCTAACGCGAAATTCCTTCAGAAAATCGTTTAGGGAAAAGAAAACAAAAATTCTCAACCGAATTCCACTAGTGCTTGTATTAAATGTATAATTTGGGTGTTTTAGCACTCAACTCCTTTCCAACAAATATCCCTCGACCTTCGGTCTCAGGAAATTAAAACTGGAAAGGAGTTTCATGCTAAAACACCCAAATTGTTGATTTAATACAAGCACTCGTGTTATTTATAACTGATAACACCACAGCGTACCTTCTGCTTTGAATTATACAGATCGAAGCTTTTTTCAATGGACGCTGACAAACAAACCATAGGTCTATACAGTATATCTCACTTAGAGAATGCTGTTTGTTTTATGCCCGTAATAGGGAAATGACGCCAGCTTCGTTAATCGACGGGTTTTTATGGTAACCCGAAGCTGGTTCTTGGCAGGATTCGGGAATACTTATGTCCGTATTAAGTCAATGACATTACTTTCGTGAATCGTCGGTTCTTTACGGAAATACCAGGATGCTTCTAGTTTTTTTACGTTTAATTTGGCGTATCAGCAACATAAAATGAGGTTAGGCCTAATACGAAATGCCAATGGCGATGCGAACGAAATTACAGGTTGCTTGATGAAATGCTATGGTGGATAGTATCGTTACGCCAAATAAGAGTTAAACATCGTAAACCAAACACAAAAGGTAATCATTATACATAAAATTAAACACAATAAATCAAAATTACTTCGTAAATCGAAAATGAAATCGGAAATCGAAACTGTACAACGAAATTCCTTCAGAGAATCGTTTTGCGGAAAGAAAACAAATATTCTCAAACCGAATTCCACTCTTGCTTCTATGAAATTTATAATTTGTGCGTTTTAGCACTCAACTCCTTTCCAACAAATTTTCCTCAACCTTCCGGAAATTAAATCTGGAAAGGAATTTCTTGCTAAAACACACAAATTATCGATTTCATAGAAGCACTTGTGGTATTTACCATTGCTAAACCATTGCGAATTTACCATTGCGAATTTAACAGCTATAGGCAATTAGCTGTTAGATTAGCTAAATTGACACGGCTAAGTTTATTGTACAACCATTCTTCACATGCTTAAGTTTTTCCAATCCCATTTTTGCAGACACTGGCTAACAATTGCGGATTTCGTTCACTTCACTTCGCTCACTGAATCACTGCATGCCCCTTAGTTGTTTTGTTTATCCCTGCACCTTCCCCTTACTTTTTCAAGATTTAGACTGCATTAAGATTCATTCTCGATACAATAAGACATGCTTGCAGTTGATAGACACATGTATCGTACATAAGGTTGCACTCTCTTATCTTCATCTGTACCTTTTTTCTCAAGGAATTTTATAGCTATAAGTTTTCACATTGATAATTTTCAAATTTACCATTGCCAGTTAGCCGTAAGATTAGTCAAACTGACACGGCTTAGTTTATTGTATGACCATCCATCACATGCTTAAGTTTCTTCAATCCCATTTTTGCACACACTGGCTAAAAATAGCTGATTTCGTTCGCTTCGCTCACTCAATCAGCGAATCCCCTTCAGTCTCTTTTCACAAGTTGCAAACATTCCCCTTACATTTTCAGCAAGTTGCAAACATTTCGGCCGCATTGAGACTTATCTTCAACATGATAAGATATGCTTTTATTGCTTACAGTTAACAGACATATGTAATTATGACTGTGAACGTACAAAAGGTCTCACAGTCTTGTCTTCATCTCTACATTTTTTCTTGAGGAGTTTTATGTCTATAAATAATCAGCTGTTACATCAGCCAAATTGAGAATTTTTGCGTAAGCTTTCTTTGTTCACATTTTTCATACAGTAAACCCTGAAGTTCACTGTTACTAACATATCAGACCGGAAAGCACATGGAGTACGTATTGTTGTGCAACCATCATCTAACGTGTATCTCTATTCTGATTGATTGATTGATAATTTATTGAGCTTTAAAGGCCTACAACCTATGCGCTCACTCTAAACTTAACCTAACTTAACCTATACCCGGACAGCAACGTAAATGATTGATTATGTTGTACTTCGTTACAGTTCAGCTTTTAGTTCGTCCAGGCTGTTACAATAAATCTAAGGACCAGGGTTGATTGTCTAGCTATTTGTTGCTTGAAATCTTTGGTTGCAACATGGAAAAGAAACGAAATTTATATTTCGTGGTTCCTAATTTCAAAGCCCTCCTATGCATTTATCCTGACCCCTACAAGCCCCAAACCAACGAAAGGACAATGTTCAGATCACCATGCATTCTTGTGTAAACTTTCAGCTGTATGGGCGTTCCCAATTGTTCACTTGCCATGAGCATTGAGTCTATGGGATTTAACATTGGGGCAGCGTTAATAGTTACTAGCTAGTCAGTAACATAAAACCATCGTTATTGACGCATCTTTCTCTCTATGAATGGTGGACACTCAGCCTTTAACTTTTATTTTTTCTTTATCCGTGCACCTTTCCCTTACATTTATCACAATTTGAAAGATTTCTGTCGCATTGGGATTTATCCTCAACATGCCAAAATATACTTTTAGTTCATTACAGTTAACAGACAAAATGTATGCTAGTGAGCCCGCTTGTTTGTTTGTTTGTTTTTATTGAGCGCCTGAAAACCTATACATCTCTTATATACATATGCTCTTAGTAACCTAAACTAACTAACCTAACTTAAGACTATACAAAATTGCCAGAAAAACCGAAGAGCAAGGAACAAGCCCATCATGATTCCCCACCAACCAGCCTTACACAGATGCCACTCTGCACGGAAGATCACAGGCAGCGCCCTGTAGCATTACAAAAACCCAACACGACACGCAGGGATTGCCCAGCATTCGTATTGTGGGGAGGCACACCCAAAATCGAATCCAACGGGACGTCCCCACCCCTCAGAGAGAGGTAACACTGATTCACCCACCGGGGGCAGGAAACCAAAAAATGAGAAACCTATTCCTCCACCAGACCACAGACACACGAAGGGGTATCACACCAACCTAACCGGTGCTGGTGGGCACGTAACTGCACAGGCCCCGTGCACAACCTGGAAAGGAGACCCGCATCCCTCCTCAGCAGCCCCTCCAAAAAAACCGGCACTGCGACTAAGGGATGAAAGCCAAACAAACCCCTACCAGTTGTGGCCGTCTCCCAACTTGTCTGCAACAGACTCCGACAGCAGGACAAAATAACAGGGCTCAAGTCCCTGGGACCAACAGGAAATTGCACCTGGTTAACCCCGGCGACGTGGCCCTCTCTCGCCGGATGGTCTGCCACTTCGTTGCCAAAGATCCCCTTATGGCCCGGCGTCCACTGGATCGACACCACCGCTTCCCCTTGAGCTGCACCGTAAACCTTCCAACCAATCTCCACTACAACTGGTTGGGTCACATTTAACAGGCGGAACCCCTTTTCAAGAAACCGAGAGAAGACTTTGAGTCCGAGAAGACAAAGAATGAGAGAGATCCAGGTCGAGACCAATACCTATGGCGACCGGGATGGATACGACCTTACCCATGAAAGCGGGTGGCAGCCAAGGGAGCCTGTACCTGAATTCCAGGCGCAGATCTGGTACTGCGACACCAATGCCCCCTCCCACCACCCCTCATCAAAGGAGGCATCACAGTAAATTGTGACCATTGAGGCCGACTCCAGTAACCAGCAAGCCGACTCACACCACACCCAAGGGCAAGGGGGGAAGCAACGACACCGGATCTGGGAAGGACCTCTCAAGCCCCAGTCTAAGATCAGGGTTGCCCCCAAGCCTGAGGCGCCCAACTGCTCATGTGCCCTGGGTCCAAGAGTAGTGTAATCCAGGATAATCTGAGCCAAAGGGTCACCGGGACCCCTGCCAATCGTACTCACGCAAACATTAGCCAAAATCTCCCACTCACGCAGCTCAGCCAGCAGTTTACCCATTTTGATCATTTTGCCAAGACCGGGGTGGACGGCAGGCAGCCAATCTGTAGACACTCATCATCATTAACAATCAATTGTTTAACAATCGGATGTCTACAATTGGATTAGCAACTGTTACTTGGCGGCAACATACTAGTGTGTGTATAGCATAAGTTAACTGGTAGGGTTGCAGACCAGAATTGGTTGTTGACCATAAATAAAATAAACCAAACCTGTGCCTTTCCTTCTTGTACTCTGCCACCCCCTGGCATTTTTGGGGCGAGAATGACCATGTGATGTATCGTGCTCATGTCAATTGTGGTATGTCAAAGATCATGGGTCTTCCACTTGGATTTGTTCAGTTAAATTGTCTCTCTCGTTGTCTACAGTGAGGCAAATAACCCGGTTTGTGTTCGGCTCCCTTAAGTAAAAACAGCAAACAAACAACCTGTGCCTTGTACTTGTATTTATTAATCATTGGCCCACAGCCATGCGCTTACATAGTAATCTAAAGTCTATAGCTTATACTAACGCTATTACGTTTCTCCTCGTTGCCTTACAAAAAGCCACAATCGCCTTCCAATGTTGATTGATTGATTGATTTCACGAGCCTCGGCCACGAGCTCGGACAAAAGTATATTTACATCAATGTATGCACAGTCACAAAACAAACACTCATACAATTATACCCAACACCACCAAATACTACTCACCGAAGCATAGAAACAGAGTGGAAAAGGAAGCACGAGAGAAATGCCAGGCCCCAGGACCTATACTGTAACACCCGTCTCACTGTGAGGCGTCTCTTTTTGGGGACTAACGTTAGGGCTTATGTGTGTGCCCTTTTAATTTTATGCCTCGTTAATTATCAGTTAAAGATCGAGCTGGGTTGACATTGCGAGCGTTACCGGACGTATTGGATAAGAAAAGAAAAGCACATTCTTATTAAAAAAGCTTAATAATTAAACCGATAATCAAATCACTTATTTTTGTCAGGATGTTTGATTAATTATCTATTAATCATTCAGGCCAACCCGTCTCGTCCTTAAATTTAATTGTTAATGTAAGATTCTAAAACTGTATTATCTGTGCAAAATAACGAAACCATGTGGCAAACTCTAAACATGAAAAAACAACAATTTATTAAAAAAAAGAAAACAATAATTCAACGGTAATTGTACAAACAATATAAATTTATGAATGGTGTAAATTTATTTTAAAGGAATCGTCGCCATCTTCACAATTTATCAACCAAAATTTCTCCATATTAAAATTCCAAGCAAACATAAAAAATACCAAAAAAAATCAATACTCTTTGCTTGTTTTTCAAGCCCTGAATTTCGTCCTATAAAGTTGTTACTGTTTCCTCCAATTTAGCCGGGCATCCCCAGTCTTCAACACTCTTGAGGGTGTGTAATCAATTTTATTCCACAATGTTTGTCAACTCCTAAAATTACTGTGTGCAAGCTAAGCTAAACATCCTAGCTTATAAAATTAATGAGCCACATCGTTTCTGATTAAGTCCAAAATAAAATAAAATTCTTATTAAAATTCCCTATTTCATTTTAAGTTCTCCTAGGCAATACTCACTCAAACATGTTGCTTGGTCTGTCGTCTTTAGTTGTCAGAGAGCCAGTTTCACGATCGCGTTAACTGTTCATCTTGTCTGCGGTAAAGTTCATTTGTCGACGGCTAGGGCATCTTGCACTCTCGTAAAAAGGTTGGGCAGGCGTCTACCGTGTTATTGTCATTGCTGGCAGTCGGGGGAGAGAGAGTGAGAATCGCCACTGGCTTGGCGTTATATATTTCGCTGAGCCGACCAGCGCCCTCTGTGCTGTTTTGCATTCGAAAAGCTAATCTGATTAAACCAATTTAAATGAAATAAAATAAAACCGCTCTTAATAAATTATTTAAAGGTCTGACTATTTTTTTAAATTTAATATAATTATGTTTTAAATTAACTGCCGTAATTAAGAAGAATAGCCTAAATCTAAAAAATTCATTATGAAAATCGTATTCTCATTGATTGGCCTTGAAGATGTTGTTAAACTGTGTTTCCCCAATTATTATTAAAATAACGTAGTGGCTCACCAATTATCTAATATTGCTATAATATTGCCATGTAAACTATAATGGCTTAAAGCTGGTTGTCTAAAATAAAAACCATAAATGCAATCTAAAATCGTGCATAAGTTTTAGTTTCAGTTTCGGATTCTTGGCCTTTACATGACCAACAAAAGCTGCAACTGCTCTCAGCTGCACACACGCCAAAGGGGACCGATAGAGAGAATGCCGCCCATTCCCTGCCCTGGAAGAATGTACCCTATCAACCCCAGCCGAAGCCTGGGGACATGACCGCAACTGGGACATGCCGGAGTGGCTCGCCACCCCATCCTACTCACTAACAATCATCAGCTTTTAATTGCCTAGAGCATTGTAGTAGTAAAGCGCAACATGTTAGTTTCATATCTAGACACACGCCCCGAGTAGATGAGATTCATAGTCGTTACATGCTTAAGTGTTGTCAGATGCATCATTGTTGTAAACTAAAGAAGGGCCCTGTGGTGCCTTGTTCTCATGTCGATTGTGGCATGTCAAAGATCCTGGGTTTTCCGCTAGGATTTTACGAGCTAAATAATCGTCCCTCTCATCGTCGTGTGGCAGGGAACCTTGTTTGGGTTCGTATCCCTAAAAAAAAAGGCTCAATATCAAACTGTGTCTTTTTAAAGGCACACATTCCTCCAGGTTGGTTTTCCTGTGTGGCTTAATTTTGTAACATTAGTTGAAACTTGTGTAAATGCGGCAAAGGCATTCATTTTCCTATTTTTTTTCCCTTGAGAATCGGTTTTGCTACATTCAGTCTGACCTATGTAAATGTTGCAAAAGCTATTACGCGCAGGATGCTCGAATATAGTGAGAAGGTAAGCCCTTTTAACTGTAACGATAGATAGCTGCTTTCGGCCTACTGGGGAAAATTCTGCATGCGTTAGAAATCTTTGCAAATATTTAGAATTGGATGCCTCTGGAGCAGTAATGAAGAAAACCTGAACACTAAAGTGTGTGTATTTTACGGAGAAAAAGTGTCGTCACTATCGCCGATTTTGTGTTACTTTTGCCTGCTTTACCAGCTGCCATCGTACAAAACGCGATCGATTAACATCCCGTTATTTTGACTCTGTTCAGTTCAGTCTTACGACGTCAAAACAATGCATTCGCATTTAATGCGTCACATTCATCAAAGTGACATCACTAACTTGAAGTTCCAAGTCTAAAGTATGAATATCCCGACTGGTTTGCCGTAGCTTGTAGCTGCTTTTCTTTTGGTCAATTTCTCCTGTTCAGGCTTTCTTGGTTTCGACATTTGTTAATCTAGCGGGGTAGCCCCTCTTCCTTGCTTCGTCTAGGGATTTCCATACAGCTTGTGGTGAGGAAAAATGTTCCACGATTCTCACGAGCTCGTTTGAGAGCATTGCTCTAAGGAGTGGTTGAAGATCTCCAGATATGTACAAGATTCCTCTTCCAGTGTGGGTTGGTTTTTTGTAAGTGGGGGGGTAAGAGATTTGATCACCTTTTCTGGTTAATTTGACATCGAGGAATGTAGTTTCACTTCCTTTTTTATCCTTGTGTGTAAATGCAGTGATTCGTTCCATGAGTTTAGAACTTTGAGCTGTGGATGTTTTCCAAGACTCGTCGGTTGTAATCATCTGCATCATGGAGTACATTAATTATAAAATCAAGATATGTCTTGAAAGTTCCTCTGTAGTAGGCGTTTGCCAATTTTCCGACTAAGAGTAGAAACTTTCATCACCCGGCCCACAAGGAAGTCAAGATTTCTAAAAACGCCTTCGTTTCTGGGAGACAAATGCCTCTTCCTCGATCTTGTAATGTTTACAAGGTTTTAAAGACCAACATCTGTAGTTCCATTTCTAAAAAAAAAAGTCTGAGATACAAACAAGCTCTAAAAACCATATCTTTAAATGTGTTCAAGAACATGTGTTAAACCAGCCTTTCCTGTCATTGAAAATGTGACTCATTTTCAAACATTTGAAAATAATTTGGCTATAGAATATCACCCACAGGTTTAATGAGTTGTATCATAAGTAATGCTTTCTTTGGGGTGTGTGGGTGAGTCAGATCATTTCAGACCTGGGGAGGGGATGGGGGGATGAGTGGGTGTCAAGATTCTTTTTCAGAACCTTGGAGAGTGTCATGAAAAATTGACACCAAAACGACATAGCTTGATTTTATACACTTTTCCACCTAGCAGAAACACAGTTGTTGAGCGCAATTAGCTGCATACTAACAAAAACGTCAAGCATGCCGTAAAAAAGAGGGTTATATGATTGAAGTTTCACTTTACTTGTTACACGTAAACGGATAAAATGGACATGTACGCGGACATGTACACGGATAAAACGGACAAATATATAAAACGGACATATATAACGGACATATAAACGGACATATAAACGGACATATATAACGGACATATAAAACGGACATGTACACGGATAAAATTTGGATGATTTTTAATTGAAATAATCAAATGTACAATTGAGAAAATTGCTGTTGTGATTTACCCTATCATATATTTCAAACGTAAAGCACAACAGCACTTAAACAGATGCTAATTTTCTCATTTGTACATTTGATTATTTCAATTAAAAATCATCCAAATTGTACCCGTGGGTACATTTTAACAAGTAAAGTGAAACTTCAATCATATAACCCCCTTTTTTACGGCACGCTTGACGTTTTTGTCAGTAATCCATGTACACCTTTTGTACGGCAATGGCGCCGTGCTACAAAGGTGTATGCATGCATTGTTTAATGTTTATGCATTGTTTATGCATGCATTGTTTATGCATGCATTGTTGCTGGCCACTTTTAACAATTCAACTCAGCTCTGAAAGCCTGCATTTAGGAAATACGCCATTCTATCGTTTCCAGCTGCCAATTTGGAGGCCGGAGGCCTCGAAATTAACAACTTAGCTTAGTTTGGTTTAAATCTATATGCGTTTAGCTGTTGCAATTCAATTTGTTATGGGTCTCGGCCCTAAGCCACGCACCCAAACTGATGCTAAATTACAAAATGCCATCTATCAAACAGCAAATACGTAACACCAAGCACCAAATTAACGTCACGTTTTCATCTAACATTACACTTCCGTATACCAGACACATCTAGAACAACACAGCACCACAAATTGTCCATCTACATGTCCACCATACCCCAGCACATCCAACGACGTAGGAGACGGCGGAGAGAGCACACATTACAGCCGTATTCCCGTCGCAACACAGTATCTGGCTAGCTGTTTCAAAGGGTTTTCAAAGGGTTTAACGAGCGTTAACCACTCCTGGCTCAAAAGGGTCAAAGGGTTTTTAGCGAGCGTTAACCGCACCCGGTCATCTGCCCGACGAAGCCCTAAGGCCCTATGTCTGCAACACCCGGAATGGATTCTCAGGAGGTCACCCACCCACTCCTGGCTCAATTTGCCTTTCAACAATCAACTTTTTAGCAAAGACATAACACGTGAAACAAAAATGGATCTAGAGTTTTCTGAGTGGCATTGTTCCCTAATTACAATGGTTAAAACAATGTAAAACAATCAAAATGATCGTTCAGGGACCCGTAACTCCGGAATGGATAGACCAATCGAAAAATCCGTGTCACACCAGAAGAACAACAAGAAGTGAACAGTTTTCAAAGTTACGTGTGGCTCCTTACTTTTACTCTTGCACGGAATAGCATAAAAGTTGGTATAAAGTTAGGAAAAGTTACTATCTACTATCTGGCCAAGTTTGGTCGAAATATATTGAATAGAAACGGAAAAATTAAAAGTTTTAGTTTTGCTGGAAAGAGGACTTCAACCATTATATACACGGCGGTGTGATAATTAAATTTACATTTTACATTAAATTTTCAAAGATTAGTTGATCTCTTTCCTCAGAATGTCTACTTGTCAGGAATGATCCGATCGATGATAATTGAAAATTGTACATGTTGGCAGATTGTGATTTTAAAAATGGTGGCCTGTGTACAATACCACTGATTTGTATTGTTGACGTTAGCGTGTTGCTTCCATTCGTCCTCCAGTTTTATGGCAAGTTTTGGATGAACTATACTATCCATATCTACGTAGGTGGACCCTGTCCAGTTTATAATTGGTACTCGCCACCATGTAAGTCTAGTTATGGCAAGTGCTCCAGTCCTCTAAGGTAGGCTTGGTCAATGTTGACTTAATTAATATTATACATTTAATAAGTAAAATAATTATTTTACTTTTATGTGTAAAAAACGAAAAAGTGGGTTAAAAATTGTCCACAAGTTGTTTAAAAGTGAAAACACGAACTTTGGATCCGTTCGGTCTTGAAATAAAAAAAAAATTTTTGCGATAGTGGGGTCGGAGCCCTGCATCTGAAAACTCCCGTGGCGTCAGTTAGTTTCCCGAAAAGCTCAGCATGGATGTTAGCAGACCATTACCGAAGGCAATAGGATCGACGAACAATGGTGCTATCTAGTACTATCGAGCACTTACTTGCATCAAGCGAAGGAATGCACACCGCCATTTCTTTTAACAAAATAAACAAGTTCTTAAAGCGATATACCTCCCAGCGCCATTTTTCTCGATCCTCCACATCAAGTACTGCCCCAAAGGTCCATTTGCTTACCATTAGTCTTTTGCTTGCTAAAAATACGTTTGAAAATGTGGCGTCTAGGAGATTTTCTGTTTAATATTGGGGAACTTTATTTACGTTCTTCCAGAACGAATGTGATCCTTTGCGTGCCTACAATGACCTTGAAGTTTTATCTGTGTGTGCGCAGTACTAATTTTAATCGTTTGCTAATAATTACTATGAGATCAAAATTATAAAAGTCTAATGCAGTAACTATTAAAATTAATTATTCCAATAGATCGCCGAAGCAAAATTATAAACACAAGTCTAGAAAATTATAAATTGTGATTTTAAAATACGAGAATCATTCCGGTTTGTGACGACACAATTAATGCGTTCACGCTGGCTTGACTATTAGGCGCAACGCCAACTGAGATAGTAGTTTCGTTTTTCGCTGCGAGGAACGAAGCTACTGTCTCAGTTGACCTTGACTATGGTAAATGCACGGATGCGATCGGTGCGTAGGTGTTATAAGACAGGCGGAAGGTTACAAGGCAGGCAGTATGTTGCTTTAATTATTGAGTACAAATTTAGTATGTCCTCATGCACTTGGGAGCAAGCTATAACGAATAAGAATATCACTGCCGCTAGGTGGTACCACGGTAGATTCGTACAATTTTCTGTTGGTGACCATTCATATTTAAATAAGGAAAATAGTGAGACAGAGGAAACAAAGATCTTTGTTTTGAATTGGGCACGTTGGTGCAAGCTTTGCTTTTTGTGTGTGCTGTTACCTGAAGGTTCGTAAACACAGCATCCACGTTCCAGATTCAACATTATCCAATGGGCTGATGTAGGTCACATGACCTTGTTTTGTTATGAAAATCGCAGCGCTGCTGCTTATAGTGTTATACTTTCTATTTTTTTTAATTTACCGCTATTTTCTTTATATTGCTCGAAGATTCTACGGTGCTGCGTCTAGCAGTTGAAAAGGTGAAAAAGCACCTTAAAATTGTTTTCAAATTTGCCTCCCTCTGTTATTAAAGTCGATTTAGACTTATGCGAACGGTTTGTCTGTTGTGTTAAAAAATACCTCTTGCCTGGTGAATGAGTTGCCACAAGTGCGTGGGATACTGAATGCAATAAAATTTTCTACAATTTATTGACGCATCATTTACTATTTGATAACAAAATACAATAAAAACCATCCAACATTGTGGAGACCCGCTAAAAAACCACCATCTTGGAATGATGTCATCCAAGATGGTGGTTCGTTAGTGGTTGCCGAAAATTGTATTGCATTCTGTATCCCATGTACTTGTGACAACTCATTCACCAGTTAGGAGATATTTTTTTAACACAACTCACTGTGCTACAAAATAATTTGGTCACTGAACGGTCTGTCTGTCTGTTCGCGCCATAACGATTAAACACATTATTGGATTTCTGTCAAATTTTGCACACAGATTCTATGGCACATTTCTAGGTCTAAATTCGGAAATGAGTCGAATACGTACGGGAAATCCTCCACTAGAAAATTTCAAAGATTTTCGTTCACTGCAATAGTACTGTGTTTATCATTTTTTTCTTCAGCCGACTAACGGACTGACGTTATCCATCCATCCACCACTCAATGGCTAGTAAATATGTAGCCGTCAGCGGCTGATGTCACCAAAAAACGACCAATGGCTGGCAACTTCCTTAAATTATTCTATGGGTCTTTGACGTAGGTATGCGGCCCCACTCAAACATACGAAATTACTGGATAACAAAGCTTGCAAAATGCCTTTATGTCTTAGTATTTAATGACTTTAGTATTTTTTTTTGGGGGGAGGGGATGAGCAGGAGAAACATTTAAAGCAACTTCTGCTGCATGACATTTGGTTTTTTTTTTGGGGGGGGGGAGGGGGAAAGGGAATTCTTAAAACTGCTATTGGGATATAACTTTATTATTTAGTTATTTTCTACATATCAGTCACGCCGTGTGGCAACGTCGCTATCGGATAAATGAAATATTCAAAATGCCGGGACCAAACGCTATGGAGGTCAACAGGCTACCTCCCGCGCTATAAAACTGCCAAACAGTGCTGAATACTTTTAATGTTGATTCAATTCACTATTGTTTTAATTAAACTTCCAGTTTTAAAAATGAAACCGATGGAAGAATCATAGTGCACTCGTCTTTAAATCAGAGATGTGCGTCGCCACGCCATGCCATTGCAGCTGATCAAAAACCAGAAACACAAGTAGCCACTAGTTTTACGGGTTGCGTACGCGTCGTGGAACCGAGGCCAACAATTCATTCACATGTGTTACACAATTGGTAGTCATATCAATCACTGTATTCGCAAGAGAAAAAAAATAGACTCTTACTACAATTGGTTTAAACAGGTTTATTGAATGTTACTAACGCGGTATCTTGCAAACTTTGTTGCACGTAGGATCATTACATGTTTGGAGGATGCATCATTCGCTGCGATGGATGTGTCACTGGTATGAGAAGCTGTTTAAAGAGCTCGCAGTGCCCTCATAAATACGTCAAATGACGGCAACGAAGTGATGCCTGTCAGGCACTGCTTGCTGGGATCTTGTAATGGCCACCTACTAATTCCAATTTTATCGGTTGCGATCAGTTTGCCACGGATTACTAGAAAAGAAAACGTAAGAAACGAATGCTGCTGCACACTGAATTTAAACCTAAACGAGTAATTTGTCTTGAAAGAGGCACGAGTTTGTATAGACCTGCCGAGCATAAGCTACAGAGTGCAGCTCTGCTGGCTTCCTTGCAAGATCCAATCCAAATTGCCACAGCTCAGATGCTCTTTAGTGAGGTTTTTGAGAATGACTATCAGTCGTTGTGCTTCACAGTCAGCGCATTCCGCAGTTGTCTTCAATCTGGCACTACAATCGCGTCGCAAGCCTTCTAACGCGAGTTGCACAGCCAATGAAGCAGGCCGGCTGTTAGAAAGTTGCATCCTCCCAAACAATTAATCATCCTAGGTCGTACCATTTAAAGTTTAAAGTTCAAGTTGAAAGGCCTGAAGCAAGGCCACATGGTCACACAGCCTGCTCCTCCTTTCATCCCCTTAGGGGAATGGCTTTCAAACTTGAGGGACGCCCACAAAACCATTCGTAGAATCCCCAAGGCTTCCCAAATTGTTGCCGCCGAGGCCCTATCCGCTATTGTTTCAGTTAGTTTGTAGCATGAGCATATGGCTTGAAGGCCCTTTGGCTCAATAAAGAAACTCAAAACTCACTATCCGCTATTACTGATCGGTGTGTTTTGGATAATTCCGACACTTCCTGGTCACGCCTGCTCACTTTCCCAACTAGGTGTTTTTGTGTCCCAAGGGACCAGTCTGCAAGACCATGATTAAGTGTTAGGTTGATGATTTTCTCCCGAATCTTGATCCTTTCCGTTCTCTGCAACCTCGTTTTGCTAGAAAGCGAAAACCAACCTCCGATGACATTCTGAAGAGGATTATAGAGTCTAAGATTGCTGATGGTGATGTTTCTGGTGCTGTGCGTGTGATTTGCTCGGAAGATTCTTTTGCTCCTTGTGAAGCTGAGACCCTTGCTGAACTCTGCTACATCCATCCATCTGTTGAGGAACAACACGACTTCCCCTCTGCCCCTGCGGACGATGCTTCTTTCCTCAATATTTTTGGAGCCGATGTTCTTGTTGCTCCTGGCTCCTTCCATGCCAGTTCTGCGGTGGGCTGAATTCCCTGCGTCCGCAACATCTTAAAGATGTGTTCAGGAGTGACTCTTAAGTTCCCTCAAGAAGCTGTGTCACTTGATGCTGTCTGGCCAGGTCTCCGAATCTGTTTATCCTGTGTAATACGGGGCTTCGCTTGTCGCTCTGAGGGAACAGACCGGTGGGATCAGACACATTGCCATAGGCAACACCTTCCGCCGTTTAGTGTCCAAGTTGGCCTCTACAGGCATTTTCACTACGTATGGTGCTACTCTTTGTCCTGTGCAACTTGGTTTTGGCACTCCTGGCGGGGCAGAGGCTGCTGTTCATGCTACGCGACGCTATGAGAACCACATGCATGGTGCCTCCAGGGTGATCCTTAAAGTCGACTTCAGGAATGCATTCAGTACTGTGTGGCGGGTCCATATGCGGTTTTCCGTTAAGGAGAGCTTTCCTGATTTGTACCCTTTTCTTTTCCAGCGCTACAGCCAGATCCTTGTACCCTTCTGGATTCCAAGGATCACTTTATTTCTTCTTAGAGTGGTATCCAACAGGGTGATCCCCTTGGCCCCGCTCTTTTTTGTTTAGCTGTGCATCCATTTGCTTTAGCT
This sequence comes from Lithobius niger, assembly GCA_023313725.1. Classification (NCBI taxonomy): domain Eukaryota; kingdom Metazoa; phylum Arthropoda; class Chilopoda; order Lithobiomorpha; family Lithobiidae; genus Lithobius; species Lithobius niger. Next base: position 15,673 of record JAHWFP010069960.1, on the reverse strand, counting down.
ATATCTTCTGACCTTAGCATCTGGTTCCTTGATGATGCCACCATAGCGGGATCACCATCTGCTGTTCTTCAAGACTTTAAGTCACTCATCGAGAGTTCTCAAAAGCTTGAGCTGGAGATTAACCTGTCCAAGTGTGAGTTGATCCTCCTGGAATCTTAAACTGAAGAGGAAACTTCCGTCATCAACAGATTCCAGCGCTTTGCTGCTGGCATCTGTGTCGTACGTCCTTCCAAGCAAGTGCTTTTAGGAGCCCCTTTGTCTGATGAAGCGATTGCGTCATGTTTGGACGCCAAGACCAAAGCTAGTTACTATGTCTAGCAGGTTGTCGCTCATTTTGGCGCACTGTGGTTTCTCCCTTCACAAAAACTCTCAGGCCATCTCAAAGCTTTCATATCTTTTGCACTGTTCTCCAACTTGGAAATAGCTGGATGGTCTTCAAACATTTGACAATTCTCTCCAGGCTGCTTTAGAGTCAGTCACCAACACACAGCTCTCTTCTGCTGCCTGGGACCAGTGTTCTTTGCCTGTCTCTAAGGGCGGTTTACGGATTCGCCATGCTTCAAATCTTTCGCTACCAGCTTTCCTGGGATCCTCCTGCAGTACCAGGCTGGTACTGGTAGAGGAAATCCTACCCTTGTGCTGCAGAGATGGTCCAGATCCACTTCTCTACGAGGGCATTACTCTTTGGCCGCAATCCAGACAGTCACTACCTCCCGTTGGTAATGCCCAGACCACCCAGCGTGAGTGGGAAAACCAGGAATGGAAGTTTTGACCCAGGTTCTCCACGAGCGAGCTGCTACTTTCTCCGAAAAGGCTCGTGATTTGGGAGTCTCCCTCCCATCACCACAGCTCGGAACACATCTTGATGATGGGGCCTTCCGCATTGCCCTCGCCTTACGTCTGGTCTGCCTGATATGCGAACCACACGTGTGTCTTAGTGGAGCTCATGTCGATGCGTCACGCACCTAGGCCTCAGCTGCAAGAGGAGTGCAGGCCATTGGTTTCGCCACTCTTCCGTTAACGATTTTCTCAAGCGGGCGCTTGTCTCTGCTGGGGTACAATCTCAACTTGAACCTTTGGGTGTGGACCATGAAAATGGCAAGCGTCCAGATGGTATCTCCTTGATTCCGTGGACATCAGCTTGTATGGGACTTCACTTGTACGGACTGCTTGGTCCCTTCTAACTTAAATGCTAGTTCTGCAGAGGCTTTGAGTGCCGCTTCTGTTGCTGAAGCTAGGAAAAAGGGCTAAGTATAAGTACCTGCGCAACCGAGATATGTTTTGCCTTGTTTCCATTGAGATGCTTGGGTCCATTGGGCACCAGGGTCTCTTTGATAAACGCTATTGGCCACTTGATTACCAATGCCAAGGGAAGAAACGGGCCACGGCCTATTTCATCCAAACGACCAGTGTTGCTGTTCAGCGAGGGAATGCCGTGTGAGGGTGCGCACGCCACCACCGCATGCCTTACGCGTGCACCTCATAGTGTGATCGTAGGCAGCAGTGTCACGCGAACATTGTACGCGAACACTGTATTAGTATGAAGCCAGGTGCACGATGGTTTGAGCTTAAGTTGTTAATGATTTGTGCAGTAAAAGAAATAGAAAACCCAACTGTGAGTCTTTTGTGTAGCTGGGCAGGATAGTCTCAGTTATTTGGCGTCGAAACGTGAAAGAGCCAGCGATATTTCGAACTGTTGGTGAAATGCAAATTACGAACTTTTCAACCAGCAAAATTTAGCGTAATGGCGAGAGGTGCAGCAAGCCTAATAGGACGGCTGAGCAAAGCCAAGCAAAGACAGATCACGGTAAGACTGTTCTTATTTATTGATTGAGCCAGTGAAGTCACCAAGTTTGTAGTTTCTCCTTTGCTGAGCGAATATTTAGTGTTGGAAATCCAAAAGGCTGAACGTTTTAGCAACGAACTTTTGGCAAGCTGATCGTTCGCCTTTTCCTAGTGTTAATGCCGCCGATTCTGAATTGTGCTACCTGAATTATGTTTTCTTGCAGTGAAAGCAGCGAGGGACGCTTGGCAAGAGCTGGTGAGAAATTAAATGAACTGTTACATGCTAATAAACGTTTCATTACAGCTTTTATCGAGATTTCTAAGCTAGTTGTAGAATCACACAAATGAAGGCATTTTGCACAAACAATGAGTTTGCGATCTGCGCGCCTGAATCGAATGCAGGAAGAGGCAGTCGCACATCCACTAGCCAATTGCTTTAGCGTTATTGACGAACCAACTAATTTCGTAAATTCAAACTTGGCAGTCTATGTTACTTGCAAGAACATTTTGTAGATTTAAATACGTTTCTCAGGAAAGTCTCAAGCTTATTGTGTGCTGCATTTAACACATTAATAAGAACTTTTGTCAGTTATTTTGTGGGACATCGGGGTTCGATTGTTTCGTCTCAGTGCATTCTCCTGATCCTTTGTACATTTTTCTAGCCTGCAACGAAGGTCTTAAGGTCTTAGCGCTGTATTTAATTGGGAGTGGTCAGTTTGAAATTCTTTTGGAAAGTGCGGGTTTTTTGAAAAATTCGTAATGAACATTTCAAAAGGCGAAACAAATTGCGAATTGCAAGCGAATATGAACTGTCTCTTTGCAAAAATTTACAAAATTTATAAAATTTTGCAGATGAACTCTAGTTTATCGACGTGCTTTGTCAGGCTGAACATCATCAAGAATGGAGGATTGCTTGTGTAATGAGCGTCAGTAGCAACCATTAAAAAGGGAGCGTTAATAACTACTACCGTATTTACCCAGTTAGAAGCGCCGGGCGCTTAGCAAATGTGAGTGGAGGGCGCTTCTATTTGGAGATAAAAAACGTCACTAGCGCATACTTAATACCAGCTGCTGTTGGTCTTTCAAAACATGTATCTTGTAATTTTGCCTTTTAGTACTGCGTAATACCGTTATACTGTACACATGGTACTGTAAATAATCAGCAGTACACGCTGTACATCCATGAAAAACGCCATTGCTATAGCACACGCTAAAGCAGCTTATCGGTTACACGCTACAAGCACTCTTCTCTCATCATCATCATCATCATCTGTGCAGGAACAGGAAATTGGACCAGACCGGAGTAAGCGATCAAGGATGCGATCATGGAGGAAGAAAGACGCGACGCTCAAACTCAAACGAAATAGGCGCTATTAATTAAAAGTTGATTGGAAATTACGATGTTAACAGTTACAACAACTGAAATCTTGAAACGAGCTACAAGATTTCATGAATTATTACAGGATAGATGCATGGCGAAAAGTGAAAAAATTACCATTTTTAACTCGGTTTTCAGGTGATTTGTATCACTGCTGCTGCTGAGTTTGGTAGGTGAACGTTTAGGCTTATAGAGAAACGGGCCTTTTTTTGTTTTAGCGTGCTAAAAAACTCCCGTATAACCCGCAGGCTGATTTTTTATTTATTTTTTTTTTCATTTTGCGTATTTTATGTAGGCGCTTATAAATGGGGACAAAAATAATAAAAAGTGGCAACATGTCGTATGGGGGGGGGGGGGGGCGCGCTTCTAACTGGATAAATACGGTAACCGTAAATTCTAAAATGAGGGACGAAAACGACTCACCAATTAAGCGATTTTTGGGGAAACTTCGAGTAGCGAAAACAGTGATAATACCGAGGGTAACACCTTAATTTCGGGTAACGATGGTGGAATTGGTGACGTCACAAAAGCGGGTAAGGTAGCCTCGCACCAAGGTACCCCGGAAATTGGTGATAAGCAAGCCACTAATGGTGTAGAAATTTCCGTGAATAGTAATGACGCGATTCCTATAAATGGTGCAATGCAAGATTGGTGCCGAGCCACCAATAATGAATTAAAAAATTCTGTTGCAAACTTGATGCAGGATCATGTTAAGCAATTTACAGCTACTTTTCAGGCCATGTTAGCTAGTCATTTAACTGGGATTCAGAAGTCAACATTAGATGCAAACCAAAAACTTTTGACTTTGCAAGCAGAGCAAACTGCAACTAAAGCATGCAGTGCTGAGCTAGAAAGACAATTAAAATCTCTCAATGACATTTGTGGTCAGTTACAACAGCAGACGACTACGCAGTATATGCTAAAACCCCTAATGTTAACCCAAGTCCGTTAGGTGCTATCCAAAAATCGGCCATTTGTCAGGGAAATGCTGGTGATCACGATCCTCACAGCAAGAAAGTGGTTACGATGGTAACAAAACGACGCGACCGGTCGCGCTTTTTAGAAGACAGTTTACATTGGGGGTAACAGAGTACATGTGGAAGGCAAAAACGCTGGAACATTCAACACTAACTCATGGTCCAGTTAGGCTTATCAGTCTTAACTGCAATGGCATTCCGTTTTCAGGAGTGGTAAAGAAATATTCACAATCATATTCCAAATGGCGCTTACCAGTTTATTTTTATCTCAAGTATTGTTGAAATTAAATAACACAACATAATTATGAAAGTCCCATATGTCAATAAGGACTGAATAAATTAATGAAATCAAATCATACTTTGACATGGTACTACACATTCTGACTTGACTAGGTTAGCGATGGTTGACACACCCATAACCCAGAGAGTGAGCCTTTAAACCTCAAGGCCATCCATCCCAGCAAACAACAGCCAACTTGACTTATCAGCCAAGGCCATCTGGGAAGAAAGTTCCTCACATGGAAAGGGAAACCCGTCTGAAAGGACTGAACAAAATCAAAACAAAGGCGGGCAACAGAAAATCAACACCACCCCTTTTTGGTCAATCCTTACAGACAATTTGTGAAATCAGAGCACTGAACAATAAATGCATATTTATACACTCTGAATATTTACATCATCATAACATATATCAGTTACGATAGTAGTACTTCTCTGTCTTTCAAAAGAAACACGAGGCAGCGGTTTGGTAAAAATGTCTGCTACGTTATGTTTACTTGGAACATATCTTAAAGAACACAAGTTGTCATTCACTGCTTCACGCACAAACTTGTAGCACAGGTCGATGTGCTCTACATGTGTTCTTTGTTATCCTGTGCGAAAGCAATTGCTGATTGATTATCACAATTTGTTACAGGCGAATCCAATCCCAACCACTTGAGTTCGCAGCATATTGCACTTATCCATTTTACTTCCATCACTGCCGCTGATAGGCCGACAAATTCGGCCGCTGATGGCCTCCAAGGTCGATAACGCAACACATTTTTGTTTCAGGGCCCGCCTGGTCACTGGGATGCCTGACAGCAGCCCAACGTAGCCAGACCACGACTTCCTATCAATAACGTTGGAAGCCCACGAACTATCGGTGTGGAACTGCAACACTGGAGGTCTGGTGGTCAATTCACATCCTAGGTTCAAGGTCCGTGTTGTGTGGGCATACACCAGAACACGTTGCAAAAGGCGCCAATGATCCAATGAGGGATTTGCATTGTATTGGGACAACTCAGTTACAGCAAACAGGATGTCTGGTCTGGTCCTGGAGGCAACGAACATCAGTGCTCCTACCAGAGATCTGTATTTTGAAGTGTCCACCATCCTTGTTTCCCGATTTCTGGTAGGCATAAAAGCTATTCCAATGTCGAGGGGCATCTTCACACCCTTGGCTTCTTCAAGATTAAAGTGCGCTGATAAACCATCGATATAGCTTCTCTGATGCAACTTCCACACACCATCTATTTTATCAAATTCGACACCAAGAAATCTCCTGATCTAGGTCTTTTATGTCATATTTTTCGGAGATACGTAGCAGAATTTCAGCAAGAGTTTCTTTATCTTTTGCAAATATGGCCAGGTCGTCGACATAGACTAGCACAATTGCTCATTTCTTGTATGCAGTTAGTTGACCTGACCTTGTCAAATCCTAGGCTTGCAAACATTGAATCCAATTCCTCAAACCATCTGCAGCTAGATTGGTGCAGGCCATACAGTACTTTATGAAGCCTCCAAACTGATCCATCCGAGGCTGCAAATCCTGGGGCTGGTCTAAGGTAGGTCTCCTCTTCCAGAGTGCCGTACAGGTAGGCACACTTCACATCCACGTGACAGCTTACCCAACCAAGACAAATAACTAATAATGTAAAGAAGAATCGTACCAATGTGAAAGCTATTACGGGTGAGTATGTTTCAAAGAAATCAAAGCCTGCTTTCTGGGTGTTGCCCTGAGCAACTAACCTCGCACGATATCGTGCGGCTCTTCCCTTCGAGTTTTGTTTAACAGCATAAACCCAGCGAGATCCAATTGTCTTTTTGTTCACTGGTTTATGTACCTGGGTATACACTTTCCTTTCCTTAAGTGTGTGCATCTCCTCTTTCATGGCACTTTTCCATTCTTTGGCTTGGGGCGAGCGTAAAGCTTCCTCATAACTGGAAGGGATGCATACTTCTGCACTAGGGATCGACCGGTTAACAAAAAACCGAGTCCGAGTAATTATGAATACCCACCGAGTCGAGTCTGAGTAGCAAAACCGGGTCATAGATTTTCAAATTTTGCTTTATGTTTAATTATGTAGCTTTTTTTACCTTGGTTTCGTTCTTTTTTTTTTTTGCTTTCAGTCATTTTCATTTTGCTTTCGTCCACTTTTGTATTGCGCATAGTATAACAATGAACAAAAGCAAAAAAAAAGGACGAAACCAACTTTAAAAAACTGTAAAATACCAGTAATTCTTTCTTCCAAATTTTTTAATTATAAACTTTACGTTATTAAATAAAGTGAAGTCAAAAATTAAATTGACCGGCAATTCCTTGTTCCAAACTTTTTAATAATGAAGTGAAATGTGAAAAATGCTATGCAGTTTACTACATTGAATGTTAATGGACATTGTTTCAAGATCACGCTAATTCAATGTTCACTCTCTGTTGTTGTACAGCGAATTTTCAACAAGCACTAAGCCCACTGTTATTAAAACTATGGATCTCAACACGTTTGTGTTCGTCAGGTTTTTTCTTAATGCTTGGTCTATTTCCACATTTGTTTTACTTTGTTTGGCACGTTTTCTCTTTCCACTGATCTGTATTAGGCCTGCTGGGAGGCGAGTTGGCCTTGGCTTTCCACTTGTCTCTCAGTTGGTTCTCTAGCGTTGGATGTACTAGGTGCAGGACGTTAGGGTAGGAAGGTGGCTGAATGTTCCTGAGTGTTTGGTGGTATTTTTGCAATAGGTTGATTGTGATGGACTCCGGAGCCCTAAGGTGGTTGTCCCTGGTGGTGTTTGACTTGAGTAGGGCTCTGGTGTCTCTCGTGCGCCAACAAGAGAAGAGATGGCAGCTGGATGCCCCAAAACAAACAGTGCTGTCTATGCAGTACCATGCAGTGAGTGCACGGCCATTTACGTAGGTGAAACACACCGCGGAATCCTAACACGAGTCCTAGACCATATTACTATAACAAACACGGGCGATGACAAAAACGTAATTGCAATGCACCACTCTGAATCACTCCACCAGATCAAGTGGAAAGACACCAGAGCCCTACTCAAGTCAAACACCAGCAGGGACAACCACCTTAGGGCTCTGGAGTCCATCACAATCAACCTATTGCAAAAATACGACCAAACACTCCCGAACATTCATCCACCTTCCTACCCTAACGTTACGCACCTAGTACATCAAACGCTAGAGGACTAACTGAGAGGCAAGTGGAAAGTCAAGGCCAACTCGCCTTCCAGTGGCAAAGAGAAAACGTGCCAAACGCAGCAGCCACGTAGGAAAACAAATGTGAGAGTAGACCTAGCATTAAGAAGAAGCCTGACGAAGATAAACGTGTTGAGGCCCATAGTTTTAATAACAGTGGGCTTATTGTTTGTTGAAAATTCGCTGTAGAACAACAGAGAGTGAACATTGAATTAGCGTGAGCTTGAAACAAATAAAGTGAAATCAAAAATAAAATGCATTTTGGTCACTTTGTCTCACAATAGGCCTTTGTTGGCTTTAACCCTTTAAGCATCGATGTGGCCCAACTGGAGTAATGACTTATATATACGTCGAACTTTTATGGGGAAGTGCGGGTCGAAAAATGCAATTTTCGGCCAAAATATTGACATGAGAAAAACTGAAATTCGCTACCCGATATGTTGTGCATCGAATTCTGTAAACAAAACGTTGTTAAAGATGTCTATACTTTTATAAAAAAAAAACACTTTAGTTGAGTGCAGTTTCACTAAAAACTGCAAAAACGTGGTGTTCATTCCTTTTTTCGAAGTTTAAGTACAAAAAACTGGTAATTTTCGACAGTGGTAGCAATCGAACCATTTGGTTGGGCGCCGCCATCTTGGGTTCATTGAAAAGCTGGAATTTCCCTCTATCCGGGCCTCTCAACACATTTTCTTGATCCCCGTTTGGCATTGACCAATCAGATGGAATGTAAGATGCTGCTTCTGGCGGTCTCGAGCTGCCTTTCCAAAGCAATTGGAAGATCGTGTTTCCTCATTGGCCAGTTGGCACCACGTGACCGATTTGGCGCGCCCTCATTGGCTGACGGGCAATTTCACGATGGCCGCCATGGCGCGCTTCGGATTTCACGTGAGCACTTATGCTCAGTTCGATGTTGAAAATCACGAGAAAGATGATGCTTCACAACATAAAAAAATTAAAACAGTAGCAACGATGTACAACTAAAATGGAAAAGGAGCCTATAAACCTTCACACTATCGCTTATCAGGTGGGAATAACGATTTTTAGCGTAACTATCGCCGACTTACGGACACGTTTTCTCAACACGGAGATTTTCAATTTTAGTTCATTTACAGCCTGTAATTTAAAAAAAATGGTTCTCCGAGACTATTAAAGCAATTTATCTGATTTTTTCTGTGCACATTAATGAATATCTATTGCGTGCAAGTAGTTGTAGGGGGATACAGAAGATATAAATGAAACTATGAAAATAAAAATAATTTTTTCAACAAATAATTATTACCCTGTTTGTACTCGGTCGAATTTTTACCGAGTCCGAGCCGGGTCAAAAATAGCATTACCCGGTACCGGGTCCGGTATTTACCCGGACTCGGTCGAACCGTATTCTGCACAGAAAGCTTCAGAATGGAACTTTTGGTCCGGGAAGCTACCAAATGGTTCTTCATCCTCTTCAGATGTTGATGAAGGAATTATCCTTGCTGCGTCGGGACCTTGGTATCCAGAGCTGTCTATCCAATCTTCTATGCTTTCTGCTTCTTCATTGGTTCTAAGAGGGGAACCTGGAGGGCTGACCACATCTCCTACAGCCGGATTTAGATTCTTTACACTGAAATGAAACTTCGTCCTATCGTACGGTATCTGTTTTGTGATACAGTAGCGTCCCACTTCAGCGAGGCCCCCCCTCTGAAATGATAGTAAATATCAGCCTTTCCCGCCTCTTTGCCAGTCGGACGTATCACATCTTGCCTCTCCCATCCAGCTGCAGACTGGTTTATGACCACTGATTCTTCTGGTGTAACCACCGGTGGAAGTATTATAGCTTCTCTTTGGTGACGGCTCGATACCATTCGTCTGGCTTCTACAGGTCTAGATGATTCTTCTGGTATACCACATTGTCTATATTTTGAATATGTCGTAGAGCCTCGGTACCAATCCGTGCCTCGTCAAACTTTATACTCAAATGTTTCCTTAATAAATACTCCATCGTCCAGACACCATACTCTATAACCTTTGCTACTGATGGCGTATCCGACGAGGACTCCCAGTCGAGAACGAGGATGGAGTTTGTTACGTAGCTGTCTATCATCGTGCATGAAGCATAACGACCTTATGTGGCGTAAATGTCCTACCCCTGGTTGCCTGTTACGATAAAGTGCTTCCGGTAATGCATCTTCAATGCCTGAATGTGCCACTCGATTCTTCAGGTATGCTGCCGTGTGGACCATTTCTGCCCACCATTCACCTGGTAGTTTGGCAGATATCAGTAGGGTTCTTACAGCTTCCAGTAATGGCTGGTTTAATTTTTCTGCAATACCATTCATTTCCAGATTGTAGACATTTGTCCTTTCAGCATGGAACCCCAGTCTTATGTGAAGCAACTGGCGCAATACTCCATTCCATTGTCGGATCGTAGACGCTGAAGCTTACGCCCGTCTCTCGCTCGGCTTTTGCTATGAACATTTTACATTTTTCAAAAGCCTGGTCTTTTGTTTTCATGGTGTAGATGAAACATTTCCTTGAATAATCGTCTATGAAAGAAATGAAATACCTGGATCCACCGTGTGAAGTGACGGGTGACGGCCCCATACATCAGAGTGCACCAATGAAGTGGTGCATTGGCACTTCTCTCCGATAAAGTCACAGGTCTTACACGAGTCGACTTACCCAGTCGGCACGCTTCCCATATTGGCACATCGGACGACAGAGACTTCACTCCTCTGACTTTATATTCTTTAATCATCTTCTTCATGGCTTGCATATTCGGGTGCCCTAACCGATCATGCCATAAGCTAGTGTCAGACACATCTGGTATACGGTAATAGACTTCTTTGGCAACGGCTCACTTGTCCATTTTTCCTCAGATGTATCAGTGGTAGGTTTTCCCTTGGTTGACTTGCAGGCATGCTTCTGTCCCTTCCAACTCATTTGAGACATGATTTGGTGTGGCAATTGTTCTCCATTGGAGCTCTCAACACCAGTTGTCCTTTTGGATCAATTACAACAAGTCCCTTCTCGTCCGTGGCGATCTTACATTCGCTTTGAAATATCCTGTTCCCAGATATAAGATTTCTTCTCATTTTGGAGCATACATTACATCAAGAATTACATCAATCAATGTGATGGACCTCGTTTTTGACCCAAGGGAAACATCAAATGTAACATCACCTATACCACATATTTGCGATGTACCCTCCGTGAGCACAGCAGGATGTATCTGTATGTTTCTGTAGTTACTACACTAATCTCTGTTATGACAAAAATGGTGTGTGGCTGCAGTGTCGAATGCGTAAAGTGACTCTGTAGCCGAGACCACATTTACTTCCACATAGAATGCTTGACTTGCTGTCATGTTTACGTCTTGACATATTATTTGCACCACTTTCATGTGCTTGGTTTTGCCTTGGGCTGGGGCAGTTGTTATTCCTCTTGTTTGAAGAACTTGGTCGAAAAGGACTTCGGGATTGCCGTCTACTTCGTCCACGACCACCCCATCGAGTGTTTCGTCCTCGTCGGGATTGCTGAGGGTAGTCTAGTGCCATCGCTTGAATATTAGCTGTGTCGCCTGGTATTACTTGTCGGATTCTGGCGTTCAAACTCACTCAGTAGGCGCTCTTTTATAGTTTTGGGAACAAAGTCACTATCGTCCAGAGCATATAAGCCTTCCACTACTGAGTCCCATTCAGACAGTAGACTGTATGCGTGCTCTTTATCAGGAATTGTTTTCCCCGCATAAGCTAAATCGTTGACCGAGCTGTTCTTGACTCTTGACAAATGTTTGGCCATGCTCTCTCCTGGTTTCATGCTCAACAATACCAACTCTTTTCTCAAATGTCCTATCCGGGCTCTAGACTTAGGTTCGAACACATCTCTTAACGAGTCCCAGGCATCCTTGGCACTTGTGCAAGTCCTGATTAGTGTTTTCAAATCGGCCTCAAGTCCCAGGGCTATTGTCGCCAGGGCTCTTGCTGGCCTGAAATTATATTGCCTTGTAACACCAGGGTGTGCCTCTTCTTCAGCTGGTGTGGGTGCAAGTTCCGAGGAGACAGTGTCCACAAAGCCAAAAAGACCTCTTTCATTTAAAAACATTCTCATATCACAAACCCATGATCTATAGTTCCTATCGTTCGGCTTAGGAAACCGTAGGGTTGCACCACTTGATACGTCACCTTCATTCATATTCATGATGTATCGGGCTGTACTTTTGTGGTAAATTAAATTTCGGCCACAACTCCGCTATAGGGTATACTCAGTGATATCTGTTTGGTAAATTTGATTGTCGGCTGAACATTGAAATAACTTGTTCCCACTGTGCCATTTCAGACACTGCACATTTGAATGGTTTGATACCAGTGTGTGGTTGCCTATACCTCACACTTGAATGGATTCCTCCCAGGATGTAATTCCAGATGCTGTATACTTGAGCGATTCGTTACCAATACGCAGTTTCATATACTACACACTTGAATGGTTTCTTCCCACCATGTAGTCCCACCATTGGTGTCACGTGAATGAGCATCGATACGATGATGAATCGTTCTAATGACGATTTTGGGTTAAAATGATACTGATTCGTGACGTGTAAAAGCAACGAGTTACTTTTGCTTGATACAACCAGGTTAATTTTCGAAGGTACCCCTTGTCAGCCATGGTTGACACACCCATAAGCCAGAGAGTGAGCCTTCAAACGCCAAGGCCATCCGTCCCAGCAAACAACAGCCAACTTGACTTATCAGCCAAGACCATCTGGGAATAGAGTTCCTTACATGGAAAGGGAAACCCATTTGAAAGGACTGAACAATATCAAATTAAAAGCGGGCAACAGAAAATCAACAAAGACAAGGTGTGCACGGCACTTTCTCGAGAGAACGCGTTGTGTCCAGAATCGCGCAGTTTTCAAGATGGACCAGTTCAAGACAAGATCACTGAAGTGGATTTAAATAAAAGTTTAATGCAAGCTTTGGCAACCTGGCATTTGCAGCCTCCAGTCTTGGAAGACTTTGACAATTGAAGGAGTGGTTCGTGGAGATGCAACTCTATATCAAGGAGATAAAGGTCGAAGGTAGTCATATGCAGAATCTACTGACAGCTTTCCTAAAAGGCAAATGTGGGAAATGGTGGTATGCTCAACTGAGACCAATGAAGTCTTGGAAAGAAGTCAAGGACAGATTGAAGGCAACTTTTCAAACGCCGAAAACGGAACACGACAGATTGCTGAAAATCCATGCTATGAAGCAGGAGAGAGGTGAAACCCCGATGCAGTTTGTGTGGTGCATGATGGGGAAGTTCAAAAGTTTGCAGAAGAAGAAAGATGACGATGAGATGGTGTATCTCATCGTGGAAAGGATGCAAAACCAGCCGAGTTTGTTGTGAATCTGCCGAAGACTCTACAGCAGCTGATTGCAGAGGTGGAAAGCTTTCCAGCTTATATTGCACATGGTAGGAAGAAGGCTGAAACCCATAATTCAAGCAACTCCACTGACCAGACTAAGTTTGGGAAACAAGGGAGTTCACCCAGTAGCAACAGATTCTTAAATGGTGCCACTGTTGAACCGTGGCACCATTTAAGAACCAGCATTCTGAAAAGGTTGCTCCGCAATGTTCATCTCAGTCGAAAAGTGACAGAAAGTATCAGAAGAATGGGGTTAACTGCTGGAATTGTGGCCAGTTGGGTCATCCACAGAAAAGCTGTCAGAACCCGCCAAAGGAGAAGCAACCGAGTTTGTTCTCTACCGCTGGTGTAACAGCATTGTATACCGTACCGGTGCGCATTACTATGTGGAGCAAGTTAGCAACTCAAGACAGTGGATCAGGAGGCACCCACATGAAAAAGATGTGGTTTGATACGGCCTATCCTGAACATGAACTCCGTTCATACAGAGGTGAAGACTTCAAACTGACTGATGGCTCGTCAATAAGACCTGTGGGGGGTCGCCTTCCTACCGTTTCAGCTAGAAGGTGAACACCTGAAAAGACCATCCAAGAATACAGTGAATTTTAAGAACTTGATGACGACGTCATTTGGGAATCGACTTTATGAAGAAATTCTAGCTCGTCATCGATTCAGCGAATGAAGAGGCCTACATGAAACTGTTTCCCTGTAAGATTTTTTCACTGTCAAGTCAAGCAACAGACCCGAAGAAGCCAAGGATAAACAGCATCTGGCAGTTGGCAACAGACCCTTCCCAACCGATTCACAACCCCTTCAATCAGATGACAGACAAATAGTTCTAGGAATTGGAGGAGGTCATCAAAGCCCACCAAGCAGTGTTCCCAGGGAAACCGGGACTGACTTCTGTCAGGCAGGATAAGATTGAATTCAGGGGCGAGCCTTGCCCGAAGAGCTACCAGCTGACGAAGAAGCAAAGAGAGGAAGTTGACAGAATGGTCAACGACTTGCTTGCCAACAACAAGATGGAGGAAATGGAGTCAGAATGGGGCTCACCCATTTTCCTGAAACAGAAAAAGAATGGCGGAGGATGAAGAGCCGTTGTAAACTACATTGAGCTCAACTCCCAGACGAAAGGCGATTCTTTCCCACCACCGAGGTAGGAGATCTTCCACTTCCTGGCCGGAAAGAAGTATGTGTCAGTATTGGATGGTGAGTCGGGCTTCCACCAGATCCTGCTCCACCCTGATTCCCGTGACTGCACATTTGTTTCTCCAGGCCGTAGGACCTACAGGTGAAAGTCATGCCTTTTGGACTCAAAACAGAAACGGCTGAGTTCCAGAGAACCATCAGCATCATCCTCAACGGGCTGATAGGCACAGATTTCGTTGTGTTTGTTGATGGCATAGTCATAGCAACGGAGACATGGGAGAAACACATCCAGGCCATCGAGCGTGTGTTCCAAAGACTAACAAAGCATGGATTCACCTGACGGAGGAAGAAGTGTCACTTCTGCCTGCCCGTCATGAAGATCCTCAGTCATGATGTGTCTGCCGATGGTATCAAGGTGACAGAGTCCACAGTTTCAGTGGTGAGGGATTCCCTGTTCCTAACATGAGGAGGTTGCAGTAATTTGACAAATTACTTGGTTTGACAAATTACTTCCGAAAGTTCAACTGAGAATATGCTGAGACAACCAAAGTTTTCCACCGCCTACTCAAAAAAGACACTGCGTACAGGTGGGAGGAACTGCACCCAAGAGCATTCCACGAGCTGAAAGCTAAGCTACTGGCCACTCAGTTTCTTCAACTACCAGACTTTCAGCACCCGTTCCAAATATGAAACAGATGCTAGCGACGATGGGATTGGCGCAATGATCGCTCAGGTCATTGATAACAAAGTCCAGACCGAGTTCTTCAGCAGGACACTGAAGGGCCAGGAAATTCGCTACACAACCTTTGAAAAGGAGGGTCTCGCCGCCGTGGAAGCAGTTGAGCGATGGAAACATTATATTGACGGGAACCACTTTACCCTTGTTACGGACAACGATGCACTCAAGTGGGTATTGTCAAATAAGAAATCTGGCAGAACTGGACGTAGGGCGGTGAAGATCCATATGTGCACCAAGCTGGGAAGCTCAACGTCGTGGCTGATGCACTGTCTCGCAACCCGCCACAACTGCTGTACATCAGAAACCAGGAGAGAGTGCCTATCACCGACAACTTCCAGGTGAGGCAAGCTCAGAAACAAGACGACTTCGCTAAAAGAGTCTAGGAAGTTCATTCCAACCTGTCCGAATCGAAGTAGACCGAGTCTCCAGGAGTTCTCGAGAAGGCTGAAGAGGACTTCATCTTCGACGAAGGAGTTGTTCTACATGGATCCAGCAGCACCAGAAAGAAACAGCCAGAGATCAAGTTGGCGTATTTAGGTACCAGAGACTATGAGGCACCAACTGCTTCATCAGTGTGATGATCATTGACAAGCACGTCACCTACGATCACGAAAACTATAGCACGAGTACGGCAAGTAGGATACTGGCCACGTTTTCAAAGACACAAAGAACTACGTTTGTTCCTGTGCAGTTTGACAGATGGTAAAGTGTGCCGAAACAAATGCGCCGGGGCAGATACAACCAGTGATTCCAGATCATCCGAACCATATCATGGAGATGGATTACGTAG
>JAHWFP010069959.1:0-11975 GCA_023313725.1 Lithobius niger | reverse complement strand
GTTGCTGTGTGACGTTTGGCAACTTCTGCTGCTCGGCATGCTTGCACTACGTCCACTAAAGTTAGCTGTGTTTCTCGTAATAATCTTTGCTTTACTGTTGAATCCTGAATTCCTCTCAATATCTGATCACGAATTAGCGAATCTCAGGGCAGTAGCCAGTAGAAAAGAAAATCCCATTGCCACAATTAAAAAATACCTTACCCACAGACACAATAGCAAGTAAAATTACAAGTGGAATTGCAAATAATAAAAATTTAAAGCAAATCCCTGTTAAACTGAATTTTATTTTAAACACACTTTTTTTCTATCGAGCGTAATGTAACCCTACGTGAACTAGGCAAACGGACTATGTTTTATGACTGTGAGGCAGAGAATGGGTCTTCGTTGCCATTGAAATTGTATTTCTTTTTTAATACCGTTAAGCCTGTTTTTTTTTAACATAACCAGTTTAATTTGTTTACCACTTTTTTTTTAAATTAACAATCAGCACGATTTATTTTGCAACTACGTGTTCAACAATTTAACTCTGCTCCTGAATCCGACGTTTCGAAATAATGTAACCATTGTATCGTGTTGGGCTTACAATTTTGTTGTTAGCTGGCAGACAAATTTTAAACGTAATCATTAACTGCTTCCAAACTGTAAGCTTTATACATAAACAGGCCATTTTCATGTCTCTTAGGCCTGCAGGAACTAGAAAGAATGCTATTTCATTTGAAACCTTAAACTTTCTACGCAGTGGCGTAACCAGGAATTTGGGCAACATGTGCCTAGGCAGAGCACACGTTTGCACACCCTTAGCTACACCACTGTTTCTACGCTACATGGTTCTCTGGAACTAAACCTAGCACGAGTTTGTAAACAAAAATCAACGCTATAGTCCACTATAAAGGCTTCATCGCGTTTCGTGCTCTTCGGCCCAGTAGGCAAAACCCCTGCATGTGCGGGGGCTGCGGGGGTGTTGGCTACAGCCCTGCCGAGTCTTTGAGTTTCCCTTAGTCACAATCGTTTGCTTTAGTCATGAGTTTCGTTACAAATTCGTCGAACGTCTTACCATCTTTTTGTAGAATCGCAAAAAAAAAAAAAAACGTGTAGCGTTCGTACGTGACATTTGTATAAGGTTCATAGTAGTCTGAATGCTTGTAAAATCACTCCTACCGTTAAATCATTTCCCATTTCGGTAAAAGTCATTGTATTATACAATTCCATGCCAATTTCACCTACAAGATTCAACAGCGCTCCCCTCTGTTCAGCTACTGTGTCACGGCTCAGCTTTGCTGCGAGTGCGTAGTTTTCAAATCCTTGCCGCCATTTTCTCCAGCTCTCCGCCGGCGATGCGGTTGATTGAAATGTTGATGGTGCGTTTAATTTTGGCATTTTACCGAATGTTAAGAGAGTTCAAAATGAATTGGTACTTTACCTGGTAATTATCTAGATTAGGGGCACCACGCCAAATCACTTAATTTTTGTACCAACCGACGCTACTCTTCATCCTAACACCATTTCGCATCATAAAACCCGGGGGAAAAGGGTGTAAGGCTGTAAAAAAAAAAAATTTCAAAAGACGGAAAATGCTATTCACATACGTGTTAAAGCAGCGGCGGCGACAGCCATATTGTGAAGGAAGAAGGGTAGCCAGAAAACCCGTTTTGCACCTCACTAAAATTTTACGTAAACGTAACCTAACCTACGTAACCTTAACTAACCAACCTAACCTACCTAACCTAACCTACCTGACCATAACAACAAAACCACACGAAACTGGCAATAACAAAACAACGAAAGAAAAATTTCCGCAACGTTTGTTGTTGTGAAAATCGGGTTTTCCGGCTACCCTGCTTCCCGAATCAAACACCTCACAGTATGGCTGCCACCGCCGTAGCTTTAGCGTGTCTGTAACTAGCATTTTACGTCTTTTAAATAATTTTTTGAGAAGTTTATAGACGTTTCCCCCGGATTTTGTGATGCGAAATGGTGTTAGAATGAAGAGTATCGTCGGTTAGTACAAAAATTAGGTGATTTGACGTGGTGCCGCTAATCTAGATAATTACCCTTTACCCTGACACCTTGTAATGTTTGTTGCTTCATCAACTGGAACGAAGAGGTTGTTTACTTGGCTGTATTTACGCCATAATAAAAATACAAGTATACACACAGCGCTGCTGCGGTCATTATTGCTACTAACTCATGCACTGATCTTTACAACAAAGCACCGGTGATCTGTACATGACACAAGCCAGCCATTCTTTAAGGTTTACGAAATGTATTCGTTAGAGCTCCTGTAAGTCAGTCCTACCCTAGTTTATTCAATTTAAGCTCACTTTGGCCAATTGCAGCACCAGACCAACTGCCTATAACGAACGTTCCAAACCTCAAGCAAGCCTTGTGTCATCCAGCCACATGTAAGTCAACCGAGCCCATACCAAGTACCATTCAAATCTGAAATGTAACCTAAACAACGTCTGGTTTTGACTAATTTCATCGTGGCCCAATTCGTACGAATTTCAGGTAATTTACCCAAGTTGCCCTTCCCACTCCCACCCACCAAGCATCCGATTCATATATGACCGTTCAGTGAATTGCTGAGAAAATCACCACAATTGCACCTACAAGATCCCCTCAAAATGGTTCCCGGCGGTTTCATGGCTAACTTCAAGCCTTTCTGACTGCTTGAACGAACGAAAGATTCTGTCAGTTTGCATGGGAATTTCTCCATTTTCCTCCAATCGATGAAACCGTTTGCAAACGTAATTCACCTGCAATAACGCGGACTAAATGCTGGAAAAGACTCAGTGGAGAAGAGGATTAAAACTCGGGAGTCCTGACCAAAAATCACCACTTCAAAACAAAACGACTTTAAAGTGGAGGTTTTTACCGATTTTCTAGTCTGCAGAAACGTAGGTTAACTATGTCATATCTCGTATGAACTCTTGGATCTCGTTAATTAAATTATTTAAATGTTTCCTAATCCAGGTAACAAGAATGCTGAACCTCCGTTAACAGCTTAATATACGTTCTCTGCATGTTTGGAATGATGGCAAAGGTATAAAAGCGAATTTGTAAAGCAGAACTGACAAGTTGTGGGTTTGGTCGATCTATATCGCTATCCAGGCAAATAATTATACCGTAGAATTTATGGTTGTTTTTTTTTTTTTTTTTTATAGTTTGTGTAAAGTGGTGCGACAACAAAAATGCATACATGTATATATATTTACATATAGTTTACATGAGTGAATGCAGCAAAACCGTTCCTCACGAGGAAAAAATTAGGGAAAATTAAAGGGATATACCTCCCAGCGCCATTTTCCTCGATCCTCCATATCAAGTACGGCCCCAAAGGTCTATTTCCTTACCGTTAGTCTTTCCCTTGCTAAAAATCCTTTTTAAAATGTGGCGTCTAGGAGATTTTCTGTTGAATATAATGGAACTTTATTTACTAACGATCCGTCATTAAATCATGCATTGCGCGCGTACAATAATCATGACGTTTTATCTCTGTGTGTACATCTACTAATTTTCTAATAATTACCAAGAGATCTAAAATCTAATAGACTAATGCGGTAAAAATTATAATTAAATATTCCAATAGATCGCCGAAGCAAAATTATAAGACACTAGCCTAGAAAATTATAAATTGTGATTTTAAAATACGAGAATCATTCCGGTTTGTGACGACACGATCAATGGGTTTACGCTGGCTGGACTATTAGGCGCAATGCCAATTGAGACAGTAGCTACGTTTGCGTTGCGAGGAACGAAGCTACCGTGTCAGTTGACCTTAGCTGTGGTAAATACGCGGATGTGATCGTCGCGTGGGTGTTGTGAGGCAGGCGGAAGGTTATAAGGCAGGCGGTATGTTGCTTTAATGCTTTTGCAACACTTACAGTCTTACACGCGTCTGAAGTAATGTTGCAAAACTGAGCCGTAAGGAAAGCCAACCAGGAGGAATGTGCCTTAAAGTGTAAAAATTAGCGTCGTACTAATACGTGTAAAAGAAGCGCCTTAAAAAATGCTATGATCTTGGTCTGTTGAGAAGAATGATTGAGGGCAGAGGATAATGTACGTATTGCAAACTTCACTCGACTTTAATGCAGCAATGACAGGAAATATTCCTTGGAGTAATCTACAGTTTTGTGATTAAACTGCTTCTTCCCCGTTACGTCATAACATCCAAAAACCCGTCAACAATACACTACCAATCTTAACAATAGCATACCATGTTAAACGTCCTCAACCTCAATACTAGGCATTTAACTTGCTACAGTGACCATATTAGAGATCAACCTTATTAACAATACAACTGATCTAAAGGTATTTTACACGTCTCATAGCTTACATGTCTGTTTTTTTTCTATTCCTGTAGAGAAGTGTTTTTTTTTAAGGCTTCAAAGCTGGAGCGTCTTTTACACGAATTAGTGTGACGGTGATTTTTTTTAAGGTTTATATTGGCATTATATACGCTTAAATGTTTTTTTTTTAACACCAATATCTGTTTTTATTTTCTTGGGCATATTTCAGGTAAATTAAATACTTCGAACTTTGATGTGAGAAAATTAAGATGAACGCCACATTAAAATAGCGTTCAAAAGGCCGTAGCTCTTGTTAATAACAACGTTTCTCTGTAGTAAAGTATATAAGCCTTAGGGTGCGTTTAAGCAACGACTCGCCTTCGCATTCTTGCAGGTAGAAGCTAGAAATCGTCTGAAATTCCAACAAGGCGGCTGTTTTAGCTCTGCCAGCTCTCAGCGAAACGAGTCTATAATTGAGTTAAGAAGCTATTGGGAAAATTGTTTCGTCAAGTGGAATTCTTTATCTTATTGTCACGAATTATAAGACTGCAAGCATTTGCTCATACGATGTCGGATTAGCTAATCCAGGTAGCGTTTTTACCATGGCAATCACATTTTTTACCATCGCGAATCAATTGCAGCTGCGAGAATGCAAAGGCGACAGTCGTTGATAAAAGCGCCCTTAAAAGCTTAACACCGAGCGCGTATCGCCGATGTATGATGTAAACAGAGAACCTAGGCCGGGTGGGAAATACCGGGACACACACACGCACGTTAAAACTCACGTCAAGGAAACGTAGAACGTCATGCCGGGACACATGCACATTAAAATTCACATCAAGGACGTAGAACATCACGCCGGGACACATGCACGTCCTTGCTCACACACACACCTCCCTTCCTGTTCCACGTACAGATGGATATATGGTTGCATGTAGGTGGCCAAAGGACACACTCAAAATAGAATCCTTATGACCCCTCTTACCTTAGGGGAGCCGATTTTCATAATACTTTAGGACCTTTTTTTGCCTTCGCCATGTGTAAACTTGTGGGGTTTCGGGAATCCTCCCCTCACACTCTCCCCCCCCCTCAAAAAAAAAACGCACATACGCATACATGCACACAACCGTTATTTTCGGCTCTGTTTCAGGTTAATGAGATAATGAAACGAATTCGCAGAAAAAAAGCCACTCTAATTGCACGACTATTATTCTGCAGTTGTTTGTAGTTACTGGGTGTAACATGACTCTAAATGAAACTACATTCTCCTGAGGAAATCAGTATACAGTCTCCAGTTTTATTTAGGCTATTTTAAAACAATTCCAGCTTCACTGCGTATATTTAAATTAACCTTTAAACTTCAAAATTTCAGAACACACGCACAAAAAAAAAAAGAGTAGTGAGATTGGAATTACGTGAAAGAGGTGATTGCTTTTACCTTGCATGGAGCACCTAGCAACCTCATCAACAAAGGCAGCGCGCGATCGCAGGGTTGTTGTATAAAAAAAAATTGTATTAACTTTTTCATACACAATTTCTTTTTCAAGGCCTCTTGAATGAGCCAGGTCTCAGCCACATCCCCCCCCCCCCCTCCCTTCATCCCCGGATCTTCAGCAGCCCTTGTAGGAGGAGAAGCTGTGTTGGGGGAGGAAACATTGTCGAAGATTCAGTCTAACGAAAAAAGATAAAAGTTGGGAGGAACAACCGAGGGAAAGGGGGAATAATGGGTGAGGGGGCTGTGCAACTTCCCGACCTCTAGTAGGAGGCAAAATTGTCAAAGTTTCGGTGCAAAAATGAAAAAAAAAAGTTAGGAGGAGCGAACAATGGTGAGGGGGGGGGGAGGGGAGGATATGGGGATCGGGGCAACAGTTCCTCCTCCCATGGGGAAAAAATGTACATGATTTAGTAAAAACAAAAAGTAAAAGGTAGCGATTGGGGATGAGGGAAGGGAGCATATATCAGAGTAGGGGACTATTCCCCCAGATTCCCACTACTGCTCTCCCCTTCCCAGACGTATGCCCCTATCCTATATACGCAGGCTTCCTCCCCAGATATGTGTCCCCCACCACAGAACCGGTCGCTCTATTTGTTTTTCTAATTGTACCCCCCCCCCCCCCTTTTCCTCAGAACACGGCTTCTCCCATTTCGACAAGCTGAATGCAGCGAAGGAAGGGCATATTCCCACCACTATACTCTCAATCTCCCGAGGCGGTACACTCTCGTTTCGCCGACTCCCGGTTCGCCGAATTTTTAAAACGACATGATCCCGTTTCGCCGACTCTCAAGTTTTTTTGTGCCATCAACGGACAAACAATTCTATGATTCGTTAAGCAATGACATTAAAGCAGAAAGGAGCAAGACATTTCGATTTGAGAACTTGAAATGGTACTTAATTCAGGACGGTATGCAACATGCGCCCACCATTTGTTAAAAAAGGCCACGTATTCCCTATTTTTTTTTTAAATAGAACGTTTCAAGGTTAAACAGATTTTTGTTCTTATTTGTTTATTAAATAGATGAAATTTGCAGTAAACAATAGAAGTCAACGAATGATACAATGAAGTTTAATACTGCAAAGTGCCAAAATGTTCTTTGCCCCTCTACCGGGGAATTATTGCCCCCCCCCCCCCCCTCCGGGGGTAGGGTTGACTGGAGGCACTACTGCCGACACTACAGGGCCCTTCTCATCCCGAAGCATTTGTTTTTTTTTAGGAAGCACGAGCCCAAAGTGTTATTTGTTTTGTTCATTCGGCCAGTTTCTGGTGTCATTATCCACCGACTTACCAAATTCTAAATCTACGTATATGACAATTTTTGAATAAGATATATGCATCGTCAGAGAAAGAGAAACAGAAGAAACGGGGTATGTTAAAATCGTAGCGCATCATGCAATACGGCACTAAATTTGTTTCCCTTCATTGCTAGCTTTTAGTCAAAATAAGATTCATCTTAAATAATTGTTACTCTGTTTAAGTATAAACTAAGCTACAAATTGTGGCAAATAATTATTTCAAGTAAGGCTCTGTTTTTAGCTGCTGCGAATGAACTTTTTATTTTTGCATTCGGCGAAACTGGAATATATCTTTACTGAAATTCGGCGAAACGGGAGTCGGCGCGAAATTGTTTCGGCGAATCGGGAGTCGGCGAAAGGGGAGTCGGTGAAAAGTGGGAGAACCTTCCCAGGCAGGTGTATCCTCCCCCCCCCCCCCGATATACGTATTAGGCCTCCTCCCTACATGTATTCCATAACCCCCACCGAATGCTCAGCTTTGCTTTTCTACTTTATGTTTACTGAATCTCCATCCATTTCCCCCGGCACATCCATCCGTTAAAAACCACCCCTTCCTTCCGTGTCGACGACACCCAAGGTGAATTACACAGCTCGTAAGGATTCTAAATTGAGTGTTTGCTTTGAGCAACATTTTTACAATCCTATCAACGGCCTTGACGAGCCGGAACGACTAACTCACGAAATATTATGTGGTCTGTACCATGCTTGAAACAATGGCATGACAAAAGAAATAACAAACTTCGTTCAGAAAGCGTAGCCAAACTCAATATGGCCGATAACCCATGCCGTTCGAATCAAGCGCTTTGGCTAGTTAAGCCATAAAATTAAAATTGGTTCACTGGTTCGTTGTCTAAATGAAAGCAAGGTTTTCCCAACAAGAAAATAAACAACAACAAGAATATTGTAGTCATATCAAAATAGCGTTCAAAAGGACCATACCTAAATTTTAAGCTATAAAATTTGAAAATCGGTTAATTGGTTTGATCTCCAGGTGAAGGCTTAAAAAAGGGCTAAAGGGCTTAACGAGCGTTAACCACTCCTGGTCATCTGCCCGAAGCCCTAAGGCCCTATGTCTGCAACAGCCAGATTCCCAGGTGGTCACCCACCCAAGTATCAATCCAGCCCATGCTGCTTAACTTCGGGGATCTGACGAGAACCGGGGTTTCCAGCACTGCAAGGCCGCAGGTGAAGGCTAAGAGTCCTAACAACAATAACAACAACAAACAGCAATAACGATAACCTGTAGAGTCCAAATGTTTCGTTTGTTGGCACTAAAACTTTTAATGCAGTGAAATACAGACATATGCTAGAGTGTCGCGCCAAATTAGGCAGCAAACATCACATCAATTAAATTGTCGAGGTTGTACACCATTGTAACGCGTCGCTATAGCGTCAGTGTCTTATATCGTGAAGCATACTTGGGCACATTTCAGGTACTTGGGGAAAAACAATAATGCGGTATAAAAGCTTAAATTGTGTTGAAATCGTGAGCAATGAGCCACCTCACAAAAATTAACTCGTGTAGGAATGCCAGATAAGCTGCTTTCAATGCAAAATGTGACCCTCAATAACGTTGTAAATGCTACTAGCTAGCTGCTCCGCTCATCCCCATGTTAATTTCCATAGGGTGATTATTCATCGATACCGAGATAACGGGAAGGCTTCCAGCTTTGAAATTGGGCGAATGGGTACAGTACAATACGAACTGCGTACCTTTTTTGGTTTGGAGCTTGGGGGCGTAACGGGAATGGCATGGGAGGGCGCGTAAGTACGAAAATATTGTTATAACCATTGTTAGTATTGTCGGCATCGTCTCTCATTAAACGGCCAAAGTTTGGACAATGTGAACGTGGATACTGACGTACGTGCCTAGACACACACTAGTGCATCACGATAAATCTAAACAATGTTGCAAAGAAATTGTTTCACGTCCAATTCAAGAAAAATAAACCAACTGTAAAAACGAAGTCAAAAACTGGTAAAGAGGCCACCAAGTTGAGAGTGGTTCGGCCCTTCAAAGGAGTGATATCAATACACCAAAACTAACTAAATAAAACAAATTACAACAAAATTAAAACCAAACCAAAAACCTATAAAGAGGTGACTAAGTTGTGAATGGTTCGGCCTATTGGCAAACGATAGTAGCAAATTGTTGAAAACCAATTTCTTGTAGAAGTGGCACTTTATTACACATCTGCACGGTAGTGGAGTTGAGTCAATACACAATTTTAAAAAAGGAGTGATATCATATCAAACGGGGCCGCTAAGTTCCGAAAGGTTCGGCCCTTCAAATGAGTGATATCAACACACCAAAACATTCGCCAACTTAATCGCACCGAATAATGCTTTGGACGTTAAATGAAAACTTGAACATTGCTGCCGAAAGTAGCAATGTTCTAGTTTTCCGTTAACCTTTGAACTATTAAGCGGTACGATTAACTTGGCGAATGTTTTGGTGTGTTGATATCACTCCTTTGAAGGGCCGAACCATTCGGAACTTAGCGGTACCTTTTACCAGTTTTGGTTTTTGATATGATTAAATCCCATAGGGTGATTATTCATCGATGCCGAGAAGGCTTCCAGCTATGAAACTGGATGAATGCGTGCAGTACAATACGAACTGCGTACCTTTTATGGTTTGAGGCCTGGAGGCGTAACGGGGATGGCGTGGGAGGGCGCGTAAGTACGAAAATATTGTCATAACCATTGTTAGTATTGTCAGCATCGTCTCTCATTGGACGGCCAAAGTTCCGACAAAGACAACGTGTATACTGACGTGCGTGCCTAGACACACACTAGTTTATCACGATAAATCTAAACAACGTTGCCAAAGAAATTGTATTCACGTCCAATTCACGAAAAATAAACCAACTGTAAAAACAAAGCAAAATAAATAAAGCCAAAAACTGGTAGAGGCCACCAAGTTGCGAGTGGTTCGGCCCTTCAAAGGAGTGATATCAACACACCAAAACTAAATAAATAAAACAAATTACAACAAATTTAAAACTAAACCAAAAATTTATAAAGAGGTGACTAAGTTGAGAATGGACTGGGCCTACAGGCAAAAGGTAGTAGCCAAGTGTTGCAAACCAATTTCTTGTTGACGTGGCATTTTATTACAAATCTGCACGGTAGTGGAGTTGAGTAAATACACAATTTAAAAAAACGGAGCGATATCATATCAAAAACCAAAACTGGTAAAAGGGGCCGCCAAGTTCCGAATGGTTCGGCCCTTCAAAGGAGTGATATCAACACACCAAAACATTCGCCAACTTAATCGCACCGAGTAATATTTTGGACGTTAAATGAAAATTTGAACATTGCTACCGAAAGTAGCAATGTTCTAGTTTTCATTTAAACTTCGAACTATTAAGCGATGCGATTAACTTGGTGAATGTTTTGGTGTGTTGATAATCTTCCCAGCTGCCTTGGGTAGGGGAAAGGGTTTTAAAATCAGGGTTTTTTTTAATTTTATTTCGTGTAGTAGTCGGCAAAAATAGAAAGAAAAAGAGAAAGAAACCTATGCCGTTTAAAAGTATACTTCAATCTCTATAGTTTATTTACTGAATAAATTTTTACTTAAATGAGCGAGAAATTAAACCTTATTATACTGACATAGACAGGTCCGCAGGATGGGGGGGGAGGCCCCCTCCCCATCCCTATTTTTACGTATTTTAAGTCGGAAAAACATTCCACAATTTGTATAACTTTCAGCTGAGGAAACTACAAAACAAGCCTTGGTTATTCCGTCTAAAATATTATTTTCTTGGAGAATGCTGTATTTTTTTGAATATCTAGCACCTTAGTTAAGTTGAGGCTATGGTTATTAAAACACCTCAATTCAACACGAGTTTAAATGTTGAAAAAGTATTGTAATGCAAAGTTGCATCTATAATTGGATTTTGTTTGTGTCTGGCATTGCTATTTTTGAAGTTGAAATTACTGAGCCATTTTTTTTTTCTGCTTTCATCGACAAATTTGAAAAGAGACGAAAGAAATGCGCGTTGCGAAGGCTTGCAAACAAGATGGCGGGCACGCGATTTATCCTCTGCCATGATTTTTCGATCAGCGTCTTTTGGGTAAGACCAAAAGACCCAAAAGACCCAAAAGACGCTGATCGAAAACCATGCCTCTGCCAACCGGCTTCAGCAGGTAACGCGCAGCTGTGACGTCATGCCAGCACCATCTCTTTTCTTTCCTCCATGGACTTGACTTGATGATCATGCGCACAGATGGAGGTGCTGGGACGTCACTTCCTCCGGCATGGCTGCCTCCTACCTTGTCCTGAGCCCAAATTAGCGTTCTTCTTTGCATCCACCGACCAGATCAGCTTTTTCATTCAAGTAGGCTGAGCTATGCCATCGCTCAGACGAGATGACGACACCTGACTAAATTATCAACGATTTTATCAACGATTTTATCCACGGAACTTGCAACACACGAATCGAAATACGACATTTTGGGCAATACTGTTAAGAACAACAAGATCAGTTTGTTGTTGATTATTACGAAGAACACTCAGCAGAATTCGAAAAGAGAAAATGCTTTCAACGTGGTGTTGCGGTCAGAGGCGACCGAGGGAGGGGAGCAAGTGTAGCTTCTGTCCCCAGGCCCGTGTTTCAGGCTAAAAAAAAAAAAAAACTGCCAAAAGCTTGTTCATTGTGTTCAGTTTCGTATCCCATCCACATAGCTGACATGAATGACTGCAGACATGTATCCAAACGAAAGCTACAAAAAGCCATGAAAGCAAAAAAAAAAAAAAAGGGTTTCTTTACATTGCCAAGGGAAGTGCATTAAGTCAGCATAAAAGGTGTGAGAGAGCCTACAGAAAACGTAGAGCCGTAGGCACCACTAAGATGTCTGGGCGGCCCATGGTTGTGGTTATCGGGCTGCAA